>BGPR01033706.1:0-16845 GCA_013235015.1 Araneus ventricosus | reverse complement strand
TAAAAATTTAATTTAATTTGGTTAAATCATTGTCTTTTAAAATAATTTCTGCTTGGATATGTTATACTGACTAGTGTTACATAAAATATAAGGATAAAAGGTTTCATCAGAGATTATTTAAGAGTATTTTGTCATATTATAGCTTGTTCAAGTCTTTAAAAAGTTACGTTAGTCACAATGGAAATGACCCAGGGGCCGTTTTTGTGAATTTGAGTTTTGTGAAGGGCCCATTTTTATGAAGTAGATTTTGTGAAGGGCCGTTTTTATGAAGTGGAATTTTGTGAAGGGGCCGCAAAACAGCCCCAATTTTGAGCTGGATCGACCCACGATATGTACAATTACATTTTTAAAATGATTTAACGACATTAACTTCCTGAAGTATAAATCCATAATATACACATGATAACTTACAATTATCACAGCAAATTAAACTACTTCATACATGCCGCCGCTCAACGCGCAATCTATATATATATTTCTCTTATGCGGTGTGATTGCATTATCTTGAATTTGAAAAAAGTGCAACACAGACAGAGACGAAACAAGACTCACTTCCCCAATCTGACTGTTGACCCTCAAGCTGCTCCGAAATGGGGATGATTCACAGGCCACGCCCACTTCTGTTGTGTGTCGTCTAGTGGTGTTGTCACAACCTTATGTAACATGAGGTTACCACCTTCCAAACTTTATCACCCAAATATAGGGCTAAAATTTTAACATCATTTCGTTAGGTTTAAAATAGGCATAGATTGCAAATTCTTTTCCATAATATTGTATTGTCTCTGGAAACCCACCACTGTGCTAAATTTCAAAGCTGTAGTTCGATTAGAAGTGGGTAAGAAATCGATCTCAAGATTTGCGGACAAGACACTCAAGTTAAAAAAGCTTATAAAAAGCAGTCAAATTTAGAAGGTTGAAAATCACTTTTTAATCCCTAACCACTATTGCAGCTATCAGAAAACTTTCAATACTAAAGTTTTTCGCCGAGATGAGGTGGTTCACAAAATTTGAATTATCTTTTTTTCTTCAATTATAAGAGAGTTGAGGGGAAATGAAATAGATGGTGTATATCAGAGCAAGGGAAACAGTATAAAAATAGTTCATTTTAATATATGGAAAGAAAAATAAAAAAATTATCTTAAACATTTACAACAAAAGAATAACTGGTATTTTTCCATAAGCCAAACAAAAGTTGTCACCAAGCATATTGCTCGTTTTAATATCCCGAAACTAGCACTTTTGGACGATTTTACACTGGAAAGAGGTGTCAGGCAATGAATGAGCACATTTCTGGAGCTAGATCACGCCCCAGTGGCAGAATGCTTTTCAATAGTCTGCAACAGAAGTTGGGTCTCTTAAAAATAGCCTACAGAATAGTGTGCGACCATAAATATTTTGCTTTCTTTTTTTGAAATATTTATATCAACCTACAACTATTAAAATACTACAAACATAAATTTAAAACCATATAACATCTTTATTATTTGTATAATGCAGTGGGGCGAGAGGATTGCATATTTTAGGAATATGAGTTACATAATAATTGCTAAGTTCTTTAGAAAGTGTAATTAATAACTGATATTTTTCATGATGGGATTTATTTTATGAGCACATGATAAACTTTATTACAAAATAGTCAGCAGACACTGTCCAAAATCTGCGACGTACGACGCAGCGTCGCGGTGTTTCTGCCACTGGGGATCACGCTAAGTAAAATGTAAACATCTCCCCTTCCATTCTTCACTTTCCCCCTATTTTGATTAAAATAACTCCGACTGGCACATGCACAAAAGCATGGAGGGTTTTCGAATCCTAAAACATACTATACATTAAGACAAAAAAAGAATCAAGATTGCTGTTAGCAAGGCAGTGGCCAAATATGTGTAACCTAATCCAACAAAATTGGTGCCAATTTGCAAAAATTGGCTTCTATCGGGTGGATACATAATACCATTATTAATATTTTTAAATCCATAGAAACAGATTAAAACAAAAGGCTCCAAATTAAAGTATTACCTGTGTTCCTTTTCCGGCCCCAGGAGGTCCCAATAATACAGCATTAATGCCTTTCTTGGAATGAGGTTCGGCTTCTTTGATATCATGATCAAATGCTGGTTGTGCGGCAGTGGGAGCCATTATTTAATACCTAATAATAAATATGAACAAACTAATAAACATGTGGGGAAAAGTATATCTATGGGAAAAAGAATGTACAAGTCAGTATGGAAAGTAGAAAAATATTTTTTTTTTTTAAATCCCGACAGTTATAGCTGTTTTTTCAATTGCAGCAAAAAAAAAAATACATGCTTTTATGCCACTACTGAGAAGAACTTTAAATGGAATGCCAATAAAGATAACACAACCAGATACAAGGAAATCCCCCTGTCTACAATTTTTGGTTAATCTGGAGTTTACGGTGCCCACCTACTTCGTTCCTCTTAGGATTGCCAAATCTTTGCCGCCAAAAAAGGCGATCAGTGAACATTTGTTTTGGTTGCGTCTAGATGTTTTTAAGGAGCGACAAGCGCGCATGTGCACAAATTGATCCTTTCATCGGTGTTTTGCTTAACAGGCTATATTGCGCCCCGTCTCGATTGGACTGTTTTGTTCAACTCTTCGATGCAATTGGTCGAAAAATTTGAATAAAACTTCGTTTGGAATTCTTCGGATGAATATTGGTTCAGTACTGTGTATGTTATTCTGTGTGTTTCGTTTCTAAATGAATAAGCTAAGCTACGATTATTCTGCTATGCTGAAAGCGAAGCCGCTGATGTTTTTTTAAGTTAAAAAATCGTAAACTCCAGGTTTACCCAATTTTTTAGAGTACCTACATTTCTGGCTCTATACAACTATGTTGTTTGGATTTGTTTGGTTGCATTATAAATGTAATAACAGGACACTCAAGTTTATACCATGCAGAAAATTACAACCAAAATTACAACTATATTATTTGCAGATGACAAAGGATGTGTTTCCAAATCTCGGAGGGCTATTCTCTGTTTGCTCAGCCCATGGCTAACTTATTCTTTACTTTATTACCCAGAATATTGATTACAGTAGATAAACTAAATTCTGCTTTAATTCTCAATTATTTTTAATTATATTAGAAAGAGCTTCAATAAGTGAGGTCACATGATTGACTTTTTGAAAATTCCGAGAGAATCTATATTTGATAATTAGAACTTCAATAAGAAAAAGTAAATCAGAAAGCCACATTAATTTAAAACATTCCTTTAAAATTCTACAAGAGAAACTAAATGGAATTTAATTTTGAGTATATTGTTAAACAGAAATTTTAATTTATAGTCACAATTTGCACATTTCAAAAGCAACTTTCTTGTTGGATTCAGAAATAATAAGTTCGGGAAGCTTCATACTTTCTTAAAACAAGTTACTATCAAAGAAATGAAGCAAAACATTAGTGAGTGCATAAAAATTTTTCAAACAGAATAAAATAAAGAACTGAAAGCAAGTGAACCAATACAAGAATTATATCTTTTTACATAGAATAAAAGGCTTTGATATAGGGTTTCTTTTTCTTACAATGCATAAAATAAAGTGGAACAAATATTTATAGTAGTATTATTTTCAAACCATAAAAATAAGTGAAGATGTTATAGTGGTATTATTTTTCAATGCATAAAATAAGTGGAACAAATGTTATAGTGAAATAATATTTTCAATGCATAAAAATAAGTGGAGACAAATGTTATAGTGAAATATTATTTTCAATGCATAAAAATAAGTGGAGATATTATAGTGAAGTATTACTTTCAATGCATAAAAATAAGTGGAGACAAACAGTGAAGTATTACTTTCAATGCATAAAAATAAGTGGAGACAAATGTTATAGTGAAGTATTATTTTGAAACTACATTGCAAAGCACTTTATTTTAAAAAGATCAAGGCATCATCCTTTTAAGAAACAAATAAGAATGATTTAGAATCTTTAAATGAATTAGCGTCTTTAGTAGTAGCATAAACAGAGGACATAATATGGTTATATTTTCAATTGTCAGTTAATTTGAAAAAAGGAAGATAAAACATGCATTGCTCTAGAGAACTTAATCAATTTGTTTAAAATATACAATCAAAATACCCTAACAGATCAAGTAAAATAATCAATAAAATAATCAAAATAACCAAGGGTACATTTGTCCACAATTGTAAAGACAAATGAAGTAGCATTAAGTTTAAAGGCAACATGCCTTTAAACTTAATTAATGTAGTTAAAAAAAATGAACAACCGAATTATTTTAAGGTGCCAGTCAATACACCTTCATTAAAAACTCTCTTCATCTAAATCATAAAAAGAACTGAGTGATAGCACTAATTGCAGATCATTTTAATCCAATTTCCAAAGCAGCAAAAAAAAAAAAGCTAAGACTCTTGAAAGAAGGAAGTAGACATATGAAAGTCAAAATATAAAGAATTTTTTTTTAATTTGGTCGCATTTATCATTTAAGAGTAATCACGAAAATCAAGAAAAAGGAAAGGCACCTATTTCTGAAAACAGATAAAAATTCTTAATTTTTGCAAAATCATTAAGTGCCACACTTTCATACATTCCGTCAATTCCCGTTCTGAAAAGGAAATTATATGAAAAAAACAGTTTCCTCTCAACATAACAAAACACCAATAACATTTGATAAATTTTGCACATCGATTGGAAACTATGCAATAATTCAAAAAGTAAAAACTTTATATTCTAACTCAAAGATTACTGTATATTAAATTAAAAACACTGCTTTAGAAATATACAGGAAACTAACAAAATCCTTTTAAAAACGATATATTTGTTAACATACAACTATATTTCAGCTGTCAGGAGCGAATAAACAACAATCAATATATTTACCTAAAAAATAATCAAAACGTTTATTTTAATATCAAATGAACCACAAGTCCGGGTAGGGTCGCAATACCGGTTATTGCCATTTGTTAGCAATAAAAACATTCTAGTTGAAAAATGACCTTTGTTCTTGCTGTTAGGACGCTGTTTCACTATGAATTAATTAGCACTTCTGTAAATCTTCCTGGATTTTAAGTTAATAAATATTAATTTTTAAGAGAAAAATAAAATTTATTAAATTCTAATAAATTTCGAAAACTGAATTTACTTGAGAAAAACGTGCTGCCATCTATTAGCGCATTTTAAAACTGAAAATTTTAATTCCCTCTGACTTTCTGTAAGCAATTTTCAATATCTATCTTCATTTGCAAGACTTATTTAACTCTTCGGCGGATAAAGTCTAAGATCTATAGAACTTGCAATTACAGTATTGAATAAAGATTAATACAATTGTAAAAATGTGGCAAATTTGCCTTTTATGAATTTTGAAATGCAGAATTGGTTGGTTTTGGAGGGTGAATGAAAAAAACCTTTATTTTTTCAATAATTGCTCATTTTCTCACGTATACGAAGTATACAAGAGAAAATATTGTAATCGTCAAAAATTCGAACTCGAGATTTTGACGAATCTCACGTTACTAGACCTCCCTAAGTCCGAAAAAGCAATTTGGAATCATGTCTGTCTGTCTGTGAACACGATAACTCGAAAACTAATGGGAAAGCTACGGGGATGATTTGGTATGTCTTTAAACATAATTTGTTAGTTTCTATCAAATTTTGGACAATATCCGTCAACAGGAAGTCTGTCTATCTGTATGTCCGCTGAACATAGCATAAAGACGAATAGCTAGTCGATAAAATTTGAATTTTTTACCGTCATGAATGTAGGTCCGTATAAAATTTTTGGGCTAAATCCAGTCAAAAGAGGCGTTCATTGCATATTCAATTTCTTTTTTAATCCGATTATGCGCATGCGTACTGCTAGCAATCTGTTATTGTTGTAAATTTATTTTGCAACAATAAATAATGTTTTCAAACATAAGGAATTGTAACAATTTTTTTGTTGTAATAAAGTCAAACCGATTTCATTATTTCAGCAGATCTTTTGTTGCCTTTTGCAATTGCGGTTGTGGTAGTATAAATTGTTTTCTTGTGAATTCAATTCAAAGCAGAATTTTTACGCTTTAGTATTCGTGCATTGCTATTTTATCGCACCTGAAAGTAATAAGTATTTTTTTTTTGAAACGTGGCAACAAATACTTGATTTCGTTTGTTTGTTTGTTTTGTTCACTTTCTCGTGAAGCATACAAAGAGAAAATATTGTAATCGTCAAAAAATTCAGACTCGAGATTTTGACGAATCTCCATAGAACGCGTGTGTACGAGAAAGTTTAGGGGAGACTACTCCCGCTGGTTTTTATGTTATATCATATTTTACATTTTTCGTTTTGATTAAGCAAATCAAATCTTTCAAACTTTTCAAGAATTCTATAGACCTAAGAATATCTCTTTATATTGTCTAAGTAATATTATCATATAGAAAAGAATTACGATAAATTAATATAAAATGTATTCCATTTCTGCATTAAATAAAATATCTTGATATCTTGAGATTCCTTAATAAAACCAAAGACTTAAATTAATTTCAAATTAAAAATAAGTACTGATAAGCACGCGCATAGAAAATCAATTCACCCAACAATGAATAGTTTTCTCACAGCTATTTTATAAATATTTTTTTAAATTTAATTTTTTTTATTTACTTCTAAAATTTAGTTGTATTGTACAGCAAATATTATAAGCTCATTCATCATATTTTCTACTTTTTTAAAACCAAAAGAACCTAATTTTGCAGTTTTAAGGGTCCTCAACGACTCACTCTCATCCAATCGGCCTCAAGTTCTAATTAAAATTTAAACTTACTTCCCTGACTGCACAATTTAGGTATCTAAAAAAGCTTATGCTCTCAATGCAGGACTATTTTAAACAGTCTTCTGTAATAGACACTCCCATTAAATAAATATAGGGTGATTTGTTTCATTACTCAACTACTTTTCAAATGGATCAAATGAGTTTAAGTATATTTCATTAATTCTTAATAGAGAATGTTAAATCATCAAGATTTTTTTCAAAGTGCATTTCAATATAATCAATTAATAATTTCTTGGGTAATTTTCATAAAAGGGTTACAAGGTTTGAAAATCAAATACCAACAGACGGAGATTTCTTTTTCTGCATAATAAAATTTAAAAATCATATGTTTATTATCAAAAACAAGTAATATAAAAAAAATTTAAAGTCAATTCCTACTTGGGTCAGCGATCTACACGCTTCGTAACTTGACAGTGTTTATTTCCTAAATTTATATCCTGCTAAATATCTTGAGAGAATTTTCCTCCCATATAAAACTAAAATTAATTAATTAAATTTAATTAATGAATTAATATTTGAAAAAATTGTAGTAGCATCAAGTGTCATCCACTACAAGTTTTTAAAAAATGTATTTGAACTTGAGGTGGATGAATAAAGAAATATTTATTAACGATTGAGAAAATTTGAACAAGATATATAAATATATAGAGAAGAGTGTGTGAACTATGTTAGGAATTGAAAAAACAGCAGGCAAATGTCAACCTCAGCAGTTTTTAATGACTCAGAATAGAAATTTTCACAATTTCCACCTTTTGTAAGCATTTCATCTGCGAATGACTATAAATGTCATCTATTAAAACTACTTTCAAATTCAGGATTTTTTATACTTTATTGAATAAAATACAGTAAAACTCGGAAATTCGAAAACCTTTTTAATTTTCACTTTTCTGAAAAATGAAGGGAAAATAATATAATTACGAATCAGAAACAAATTTAATGTTTAATTCTAGCAAAAGAAGTATTTGGAGTGTTCTTTAAGAATGAATACAGCACCTTAGTGAAAGAAACAAATTCAGATATCTTCTTTTTTACCCACCAACTTGTTAGCCACTATACAGTATAATGGGAAGGTGGTGTACCTAGGTCCCATTTTTACTTTTTTAATTTTTAATTGGATAATTACTAAAAGAAAGATAACAAAACAATTTTCTTTCATATTTAGGCCTTTATACACAATATATATTTTTTTGTAGATTTTTTAAAAAAAATGATTGCGGTATTTACAATTTAAAAAGTGCAAATGGGACCAAGGTACACCATGGGTAATTAATACCTTGGACCAATATTTCTAGATTTAAAAAAATCCTAACCGAATAGTTTGAACATAAACATTTAGTGGTATTTAGCTACAGAAAAATGTTAATGAGCACTTTTACTTAATGAGGTCTTCCCAGATTAGACCGAATATAAAATTATTACAACCATTTCACAAGTAGGCAACAACATTGTAATTAGACAAGTCATTTCAGAAATGTTAATTTCAAACTGCCTTTCAGATCCTCCAGTCAACACGATGTGTGGTAACTTCCACATTACATCACATTTTTTCCACAACATAGTGGTAGACCATGTATTGGTCATGCAAAGATACACCACTTGGGCATGGTCCAAGGTACACCACTTGGCCATTTCACGGAAAATGGCTGACTATAAATTGGTTAGACTTAACATAATTTCTAACACATGTTGTTATAGCTAAAACTGTGCTTTATAAGTTAGGCATTTTATAAAAGTGTTTATGTATGTTTAGGAACTAATGGCTAAAATTCAACAGGAAAAAAAATTACTTTTGATGGGTCAATTTCCTTTCAGGATTCATTCATTCAAATGAGCACCTTGACAAATAGAAGTTCAGGAACACTGGGACCTCTGGTGGCAGTGTACAAAATACATATAACATTTCTATACATCTATACATGGCACTAAAATTGGCATAGGTTCAGGTACATATGTCAAGGTACACCACCTTCCCCCTACCGTTCGTTTTTGAACCTCTTTTATGAACACGATTTTACGAGCTTAGCGAGTGGTCCCGAATACACTCCCATAGACGTAATGTATTTTTTCGCTCGCATTTACAAACACAAATCATGAAAATCTCTTTTTTTGCAGTTTTCATAGTTATGTATTTTTTTTTTAAATATAGGAACGCAGTGCCAACGTCAGTCTCTCAACAGGTGCATTCCATGTAGATGTGTTGGGGAGAACACCTTAACAAGTTCAAGTAGTCCGTGGTCCGTGTGTGTTGTCCAGGACTAATAGGCACTTTTGAAAGGAACAATAACTGTGGTCTTTCAAGCATAAATGAGATGGAAACATATATTTTCCAAAATGTGATTTTAAAACAAAAAAATAATAATGTGGTGCTTCCAATCCTAATTTTTTTTATCCTATGTTTTTCATCTAAGTAATACAGTCTATGTTTCATATGTAATGTTTTTCAAAAGCATGGTAACGTATTTTCTGCGAACAAAAATTTTTTTGAACAATTTGAATTTATTTCTTGTACACTTAAAAAATACACCTAAACTTTATCTCATAATAGTAGCAAATAATCTTGAAATAAAGTTCATTCAAGAAATTTTCATCTATAAGGGAGCAAGTTTGACAATAAAATAGGCATAAATAAGTTTACGTATTCATACCATTTTGAGTTTTTCATTTCACGAACCATTTGAGTGTTCCTCACAAGTTCAAGAAAACGAGGCGTTTGCAACTGTACCATAAATCGCAGCATGCTCTTTCCGTACCTCTCACAGAGCAACTCAGAGCTCACATACCCACTGCAATCAATGGGATCAGACTAAGGTTTGGGGGGGGGCCAGGGGTTAGATGCACTGTCGTGACGGCCGTCAAACCTTATGGCTTATGCAAAACCCAAAACACTTCAACTCACAGACTGACCTCCTGACACAGCAAAAGTTAAATACAATACTTTCGATAATTTGATAAAGAAATAACACAATGAGTAACTTAGCAGAAACATGTTTTGGGCCGCGTCAATGCTACAAATACGAGTGGAATGACTACAAAAGTGGGCAAATTTTCGTGCCTGGAAAAAGCCAGGAAAAAATGGTGTCACTTTTTTCAAAGGGAGATTAAGAAAAAATAGATGTTGTGTAATTTTAAATAAAATAAAGAATTCTGGTCTAGCTCTGGGGGGCTGCAGCAAAATAGCCCCCCCCGGTTTCGCCACTGCTACTGGAATTGGTATATTAAGAGTATTTTAACGCATTTCCCGGATTCCGAACAGAGGCCAGCCCTAATTAGTTCGGATTCCCGGACTTCTACTTTAATTTCCAACAATTACAAACAAGGACGGCTTTTGGCCGCTTGAGCCTAATTGGGGCCCCGTGCCAGAATACTATCCTTTCAGATCAGTGGCGTGATTAGTGTGAGCTAGCAGGGCCAGACTGAAGAGGTGCGAACTCTCAAAGCTTCGCGCCACTGACTGATTCTACAAAACAAAAATTGATTGCATTGATATCTTAATAAAATCAAACTTTGTCGTCGAGTTTTTCCTTCTAGGATCACAACATCTATACTTATAAAAAGCAATGTTTCCGCGTTTGTCTGCGATGTCCAGACAAATCTATCGCACTTACAGCCATGAAATTTGGCACATAGGTAGTCGTAATGGTGACTCAATGCACCTCGAAGCCGAAATTTTAAAATTTATTCTAGAAAATTTTTTATTTAATATTTTGTGCTGTTTTGGGTGATTTTTCGCACTAATTCCTCAATAGCATGGTTTCGGATAACTGTACGACAAAAATAGATACACCATCGGAAAGAGCCCGCGATTTCCGTTTTAATGAAGTTAGTTTTGAATTTCTAACGAAATTTACTGAATTTTGAGAAATTTTTAAAAAATAGACAGTTTCGCCATCGTACTGTTACTTTTCTTTTTAAATTTGTTGCATCCGACTGTCTAATAACACTATTATTTTCAATTTTTTTTAGCTTATAACTAGAACGGTTCTGTCGGATTTAAAACAAAAACGGTTAAAATATCTTTTCCCGTTTTTTTTTAATTAATTTTTTCCTGGGCAGATGAAATTTACTTTTCTCGAGCTAATTTTTTCCCACGATACTCTTCCGGAACGCAGCTGGCTATGTGATTGGTTGAAGGGGAGGTGACGTCATAACCTTGAATTGGGCGACTGATTCTTATCTTCGGCAGTATCTTAACGTATTTATTCATCTCGCATACTTTGCTTGCAGTAAAATAATTTTCACGTTGTACCTTTTACATTACTATCGAAAAAAATAAGCGGGAAAACAATAATATGTTCTTTTGTTTTCAAAACTTTTCATGTCATTGTGGGCGGTTTTTTTTTTTTTTAGTTTCCACGGGCAACGCCGTGCGCGTACTGCAAGTTATAAATATTACAATATTTACTTAACCCTGTCGAAACTAATTTTTTAAAAATTGCATTGCATGGAATGTACTAAGATGTCCCGTCAGTCTAGAAAGTGTTAAAAATAATGTATATGAATTTTATCCAGATTTTGTTACTTTTCCAAAAATTACAGACCAGTAATGGCGAACCTTTTTGAGAAGTGGTCAAATTTTGTTCATTATTTTTTTAGTACCGGCCCGTAGGCAGTGGTGTCGTCGCAAAATTAGCAGTGCCTGAATACTCTAATCTAGATGACAAAAATTTCGCTGTTCTAAGGACGTTTTCACAATTTTTTCTTATTTATTTCTCTTGAGAACAAAGTGGAAAATTTCTATATCATAACCAGCGGGAGTGTTCTCCACTCAACTTTCTCGTATACTTCCCCCAAAAGGTGCTGTTTCCCTTCCCCCCGCGTGGATTAAAAAACTCGAACCTACTGTAACCCAGAATCCAATGACTATCGGAAGGTTTTTGATTGTAAATTATAGTGATTGTAAAATATTTAGGTAAAGAATCAAATTCAAAGAGATGCGTACCGAATAAAACACATCTATCACACACTTCCACTCTTGCCGGCTCAAGGACAAAGTGACGTAATCCTTCCGCGTGTACAGAGATTGCTACCAATACGCATGCGTATGGAGAATCGGAAAAAAAAATCGGAAATTAGAAAAATTAATTATGTAATTGGAACGCCTTTTTTTAAACCTATTTAAATGAAATTTGGGCACAGATCTACAATTAATATTAGCAACCTTCACACAAATTTTTATTTATCTAAACCAAAGCGTTTAGGAGATATAATCTTTACAAGTATGCGATTATACAGTCCGACAGACCATCACCCCTTCGACGGATTTGGTCCAAACTTTGATACGGACCTACATTCATGATGATAAAACTATGTACCAAATTTTATCCATCTAGATATTCAAGTTTTTGAGTTATAGTGTCCACATGACCGCGGACAGACAGACTTCCCGTGGACGGATTTTGTTCAAAATTTGACAGAAACCTACAAATTATGTGTAAAGATCATATACCAAATTTCATCCCCGTAGCTGTAATAGTTTTCGAGTTCTCGTGTTCACAGACACACAGACAGACATAATTCGAAAATTGTGTTTTTCGGACTCGGGGAGGTCTAAAACGTGGAGATTCGTCAAAATCTCGAGTTCGAATTTTTTGACGATTACAATACTTTCTCTTTGTATACTTCGTATACGAGAAAGTAAAAAGCAGTGTTGGAACGGCGTTCCGGATCCACTACACCTCTGCCCGTGGGTCCCTGAGTCAATTAGAAAGGGAGGATGAAGGTGTGGTAAAAAGTTCTGTTCTCAATTTGAAAATCCGCTCAGAAAATTTACAATTCCTTTTTACTTTCTCGTATACGAAGTATACAAAGAGAAAGAATTATAATCGTCAAAAAATTCGAACTCGAGATTTTGACGAATCTCCACGTTTCAGACCTCCCTAAGTCCGAAAAACACAATTTTGGAATTATGTCTGTCTGTATGTCTGTGTGTGAACACGATAACTCGAAAACTGTTAGAGATAAAGTGATGAAATTTGGTATGTAGTCTTTAAACATAATTTGTAGGTTTCTATCAAATTTTGGACAAAATCCGTCAGCTGGAAGTTTGTCTGTCTGTATGTCCGCGGTCATGCGAACGCTATAATTCAAAAACTTGAATAGCCTGATGGATAAAATTTCGTACACAGTTTTATCGTCATGAATGTAGGTCCGTACAAAATTTTGGGCCAAATCCGTCAAAAGGTTGACTGTCTGTCGGTCTGTATAATCGCCAACGAATTCGCCATCTCCACGCGCATGCGTACTTGACGCAATCTTCTGTGCACGATATTTATTGACTCCTGCTTGGCGCTTTTGTTTTCATCCGATTCTCCATGCGCATGCGTACTTGGTAGCAATCTGTGCACGCGGAAAGATTGTCCTTGAGCGAAGAAAGAGTAGAAATCGGTATGCATTTAATCGGAACGCATCTCTTCGAACTTGATTTTTACCTAAATATTTTCTGATAGTCATTGAATCCTGGGTTACAATAGGTTCGAATTTTTTTATCCACGCGGGGGGGAGGGGAAACAGCACCTTTTTCCAGAAGTATACGAGAAAGTTTAGGGGAGACCACTCCCGCTGGTTACTTTAGAACTTTTATTGACGAATATGCGCGCCAACTTTATGACCGACTGTCATGATTTCATACACAGGTTCAGCGATACTATAGAAAATCAGTTAGCCAACGTCCACTTGGAAATACTTTTATTATAAACTCGATATTAGATATTTATACTTTTATACTTTACTTTTAACGTAGGACTACGTTCCTCCCATTGGTTTCTCAGGAAGGAATTTGATTCACACGCCAAAACGCCACAAAGAACGTTGTATGGGATATCCTCTATATCTCGGTAACTAAATATGTTGAAAACATAACTAATAGCTTATTTTAGAGATAAAGAGTAACAACAGAAGTGTTAATAACATAATAACATACTAAGTTAAACAACATTGGGCAAAAATACGCATGAATTGATGACGCGATCCTCTATATCTCGGTAACTACATATGTAAAAACATAAATAATGTCTTATTTTAGAGATAAAGGGTAACGACAGCATTTACAAAAAAAAAATTAAATCGGAATTGTAGTTCAGCGACTATTGAGTCGCAAAGATAGGCATGAATTGGTGATGCGATCCTCTACATCTCGGTAACTACAAGTGTTAGAAACATAACTAATGTCTTATTTTAGAGATAAAGGGTAACAACAGAAGTTACAAAAATAATTTTGGAAATCGGAATTGTAGCTCAGCGACTACCGAGTCGAAAAGTTCGGCAAAAATACGCACGAATTGATGACGCGATCCTCTATAACTCGGTAACTACAATGGGGTCTCCCTATCACGAAATCGCTTGGTTCCAATTGAAAAATTCGCTATAGAGAAAATTTCGTTATACGGAGATTAGAGATTTTTGAAGTTATTTAAGTAAATGTTACAAAACTTTTATTAGGTTCGATAAGTTAGAAAGTATTTAATTATGACTTTCAATTAAAAATGAAGTAATATATATTATAAATTTGTTAAAATTATACTAATTTTTATTGTATCAATAAAAGGCTCAAAAGTGAAGACAATTCATCAATTTAGAGAATAATATGTACTAGTATATATTTACGTTTATTTTACTTGAAAAATTCCGTTATTTTACATTGCTTTGCATTTCGTGTTGTTAAATTTTCATAAAAATTTTCACACTTTATGAGTGAGCTAAAAATAGAGTCCGGCATATTTTCTTCCATTTGGAAACCTCTTTTAATGGTTTCGAATGACTGTAGCATTTCAATTGTATGTGGATTTAGTTGTATCACGTCTTCATTTTCGGAATAACTGTCATTTTCCTGGCCTTTATTGTTGTCCATTAAACTTTTCAAAATTTCTTCATCTGTAGGATATGAAGCAGTTAACAGTTCTGCATCCACTTCTAAAATGTCGGAGAGAGTTGCATCATCTATTATTCTTCCATTCCCTTCTACTGTTTTCCATTTTTCTTTCAAGTGGGCCAAGATCGCATCTTCATCGTCGGAATCACAGAATCATCTGTCTGATTACTGAAGCTTCCTTTTTTAAAGCAATTACGGATTGTTTTAGCAGTTGCATTAAATTTCCATACTTTATAAAGTTCTGCAATTGCTTTTCGAAGATCGTTTTTTTCTTGAACTGTTTCATCTTTTTCAATTGCACTGAACATTTCTTTCAAGATTCTTTTCCTATAGTCCATTTTTAAATTTTTAATTATTCCGAGATCCAGGGGCTGCAAATTTTTGTGCAGTTAGAAGGAAAGAAATGACACTAACATTTTTTACCTTTTCTCCACAATCTTTTGAATGAATTCGATAAGTGTCGATTAATTAAGCAATTTTACGGTGTTGTCCCATTTGCTTGTCCAATGCTTTCAACCATCTGTCAAAAATTTCAGACACCATCGACGATTTTTTGTTGAATTTGTATTTAACTTCTAAAGATTTTATTCCTTTGAAGCACCTTGGAGATTTACTTTTTTCAAAAACAAGCATCATTAACTTTCCCTCACCAGTCATGTCGGCACATAACAGAATTTGGAATCTTTTTTTGCTTTTCTTTCCTCCGAAGCATTTGTATCCTTTAAAAGCTATCGTTTTTGTGTAGGAAGACGTTATCGCTGGAATGAACAATGCGAGTGGTTGCACGTGGGAGCGATTTGTTTGCACACAAATTAGCAACTTTCTTCAAAAATGACAAAAATCGACTGAAAAAATTCGTTATAGGGAGACAACCACTTCATTATATGGAGAATATTTTGAATGTTTTTTAACGTTCCGATTAAAAATTTCGTTATAGGGAGAAATTCGCTGTAGGGAGACTTCGTTGTAGGGAGATTCCACTGTACATATGTTCGAAACATAACCAATGTCTTATTTTAGAGATAAAGGGTAACAACAGAAGTTACAAAAAGAAATTTTGGAAATCGGAATTGTAGTTCAGCAACTACCGAGCTGAAAAGTTGGACAAAAATATGCATGAATTGATGACGCGATCCTCTATATCTCGATGTTGAAAACACAACTAATGTATTATTTTAGAGGTAAAAGATAGCAAAGGAAGTTACAAAAAAAACTTACGAGGAACTTCGAGAAACAAAAGAGTCACTCGAGTAAAGTAGTCCTACGCCTTTAAGTTTCAGCGGCTGTTTGAAAAGGCAGGTTCCAGTCATTTTTTTGGTTTTATTTTGCTTCGACCTTGTCCTTTCACTCCTTCGCATTGATCTGTCCACTTCAATGACCCTTCAAGCCTATTCACGGACAAAAGCGCGAAAGAAAAAGTTCGAATAGTTCGAAAGTTCGAATAGTTCGAAAGTTCGAAAAGTATTTCAAACGATTTCGAGAAATTCGATGAAGTAGTTTTGCAGGTGTTAATAATGCGGTTCAAATATGATAAAGATTGTATCAAGTGATTATATATTTCAAAAATAAGCTGTTGTATATTGAATTGAAAAATATATATTGTAACAAAATCGTCTTGTGGTTGTACGTGAATGCAGTCCAATAAGCGGGATTTGTAAAAAATAAAGCTCTTTATTTTACAAATATTCTAATCGAAGAAACGTAGCACAAATATTAAAACAGAACTTCTAAAAATTCACAACAGAGATTACCAATAAATCTCAACACAGCGCTCAAAGGTTTCTTATTAGCTCACCACTTTGGTTCAGGGTTGCCATAATGGCCTTTTTAACGCCAAACTGGGGAAATTTTGCTTTTTTTAAAAGCCCTTGGCATCAGGAATTTTCATTTGGCCTTAAATTCATATTTGGCCCTTTTTTTTTTTTTTTTGGCTTTATTTTTCCTTATGACTTTTAGAACGATTCTTAATGTATAATTCTACTATTTTTCTAATAAACTTTAGAACATTGAAGAATGATATGGAACGTTGTTGTTAACAAGAGTTGAAATATTTGTGTCGAGCATTTTATTCTGGATCAACAAGAGCATAATTCCTTTTTACTTTCTCGTATACGAAGTACACAAAGAGAAAGTATTGTAATCGTCAAAAAATTCGAACTCCAGATTTTGACGAATCTCTCTTTTTACTTTCTCGT
>BGPR01033705.1:0-16845 GCA_013235015.1 Araneus ventricosus | reverse complement strand
GTGAAGGCTTATTTTTTATGCTCTAAATCGTTTAACAAAAGTAATTCTATAATTTATTATTGCAAAATATGTCTAGAAGATACACTGAACGTATAAGAAAAGACCAATAATCTGTTGAATTCCATCGGTAATGAATGACTGATATATTTGCTCCTTTCATTGACATAATTTAATGGACGAATTTAACAATTTCATCGAGATGATTAAACCTTTTAAACACTGGATAAAAGTGTAAACACCTATTCAAACATAAGCACAATCAGGCACAAATTTGTATTGCTGTTTTTACCAGTAACGGGAACACAGAAAATCGGACACTTCTTATTAAAAAAGTCATCTTGTATAATATGAATGCGGAATTTTCACCATTTTAAGCGTAAGACTACGTTCCTCCCGTTGGGGTCTCAGGAAGGAAATTGATTCACACGCTGAAAACGCCACAAAACTTGGTATGGGAGACCCTCTATATCTCGGTAACTACATAGGTTAAAACCGTAAATGTCTTATTTTAGAGATAAAGGGTAATAACAGAAGTTACAAAAAAATTTTGAAAATCGGAATTGTAGTTCAGCGACTACCGAGTCGCAAAGTTAGGCAAAAATACGCATGAATTGGTGACGCGATCCTCTATATCTCGGTGACTATATATGTTAAAAACATGACTGATGTCTTATTTTAGAGATAAAGGGTAACAACAAAAGTTACAAAAAAAACTTACTTAAACTTAAAAACTTACGAGAAACTTCGAGAAACAAAAGAATCATGCGAGTAAAGTAGTGCTACTCCTTTAACATCAGTGGCTGTTTGAAAAGACAGCCTCCCGTCATTTTAATAAAAAATTTCATTTTGATTCGAGAACAAGATAGTTAGTTCATATTGGCATTCATTCTTGCTGTTACTTTTTGTAATTTTTTAAAACCTCGTTTAAAGAAATGATATTTGTAAAACACACGCTATTTTTTAAGAAAAAGTAACAGAACGGCTTAAGGCCAGTATAAACCAAATGTCTTGTTTCCTAGAAATCTATGTGTGTAGTTTTATGCGTACTGAATGCATAAATATTTAGAATAGCTTTATCTTAATCATTGCGTGCTCTTCATAGACAGACTACTTAAACTGAGTTGTTCTTTCTTTTTCTTTTCAGCTTCGAAATTGATATAAAGATGCACGTTAATGCTTTTATTTTCTTTCCTAGGAAAAGTGCTGCTAAAAATGACATTGAAACTGTAGTAGCACTAAATGACTTAAAGAACCGAGGCGAAAGCACTGATTGAATACGGGAAAGTGTCGGATATATTAACTGGATTTTCTACTGTTTGAAGCAAATTGAAGAAATGGTTAACCATTATCATCTTTTGGAAGATTTCCAAAGCTTGTAATAAGCTCATCGCTCATCAATGCATCTGGTGAATCAAACAGTTTTAGTTGATATTTTAATATTTATAAGGTTTTATGATCAAATTTGTTGTATATTTTTAACAATTGTTCACTTTTTAGTAAACTTATATACACCAATGTACTCATATTGAGAATAAATTTCTAATTTGATTGTGCCTATTGCATGAATTTAGATTGATCTTAGTCCATAAATAATGAATGAATGTGTGTAAAATGTGCATTGGTATAATACAGCATAAACTTGCATTAGGCAATTTTCCGGAAAAAGGTTCTGAATAAAACTTCTTAAGCTACCTACAGAATGTAACATTTTCTTACCAATGTACTCATATTGAGAATAAATTTCTAATAATGAATTTTACTGTGCCCATTGCATGAATTTAAACCACTTAGATTTAGATTGATTTCAGTCCATAACGAAAAATGAATGTAAAACATGCATTAAATAGAGCACAAATTTTCCTTAGGCAATTTTACGTAAATAATTTCTAACTGAAACTTCTTGACCTATTTATAGAATGGTATACTTGAAAATGGGGTGCAACTTCGGGAGCCGGCCTCTCTATTCCACCAAGCTTAAAAATTGCGAAGTCCGTCCCGAAACAAATTAATTGTTGCTTTAAAAAGGGGACATTAATAAATTCATCATTGCAGATTTACAGTTTGTTACGAAATTATACGACCACTTTAATTTTGGAAATTATGAATTAAATAAAGATTCTAATTATAGTTACACATCAAATATATATTAAAAACATTTATTATAATTAAGTTTCAATAATTTTGAATAATGCAAATGATAAATTTAACTCAAATATTAGAAATAAATGAAAAGAAATTGTAAACAAATTATAAGACCACTTCTCTAAAAGCCCAAAAAAGGATGAAAATTACTATAATATTGGTACTTCCTTTTTCCTAATAACCTCAAACAATGTCTTTCCTTGAAATGACCAGGTGGTCAAGTTCAATTTCAGAAATGCTGTGTCATTCTTTTATAAAGGCTACTTCCAGTTCGTTGGCAGATGAAAACTGTTTATTATTAACATAAAATTTGCGACAAAATATTTCCCAAAGATTTTCCATGGGGTTCAGGTCTGAACTTTTACTTGGTCAGGGCAAAATATTAACTTTTATTTTTAAAACCATTCCTGGGTGGATTTAGATGTATGGCAAGAAGCATCAAGTTGAAATATCAAGTTGTTATATATAATAATGGCCTAACTATAATAATGGCCCGAAAGGTATCAAATGATCATATAGCATAGCCCATACGTACCGAAATTCGCTATAAATCGTACAATCTATCATGAGTACAAGGTCTCCAAACCATTACTGATCATCTTCCCATTTATCGTCTGAAGCATTCTTCCTCAAATCATGCCAATAGTGTTTGTAGCCATCGGGACCGTCAATTTCTTTTTATCAGAAAATATAATTTGTTTCCACTCATCGTTCAATGGCATAGCATTTTTAGCATATTTCAATCTTTCTTCTCTATGATGTTTCGACAACTTCGGCTTTTCCTTCATTTTCAAAAACCTTGTAATAGTATTTGATTTTCAAAACTATTACATGTGAAGTGCTTTTACTGAAACGTTTCGAAATTTCACGACTCGAAATATCTTTTTTAAGTGAAAATCGATAAATTTGTTGATCTCCCATGTTGTCAAATTTCCTTTTCTTCCAGATCGTTTTATTTTGTTTGAAATTTTTTTTCTAATTATGACATTCTAACGGGCAGATTTCGAACTCTCCATTTACCTAGCTATTTATTTTTCAGATTTACTAGCACACTTATAAAATAAAATTTTCTCACTTCGCTTTTCAGAGATCCCTCTGCCCCGCGGCTTCTTTGAATAAATTGTAGATAATACAAGCAAAACCTGCACCTTTGCTTCTCAGGTTTTGCTTTCATTAAATATTATCACATGAGTTTTATAATGGTTCTGATGTGACGTTTAGTATGCTGATTTTCTCAGGGGGTCTTATAATTTCTTGATAGACTCCTTATTAAATGTTTAGGAAAGTGAGTAGATTTTAATAGAATTTGTGTTCATTTTTAAATTTGGAATTGGCGCAGAAAGTCTTTCATGGTTAATTTTATATACATGAGCTGAAAATGTGAATATTATATATTCTTCTTTAGGAATGTACGAATTCGTTTGTGGTCTTATAATTTCTTAACGCATGTACACTATATGCCCAAAAGTATCCGGACACTTGCAGATTTTCATATTTTTTAGAATTTCTCCGAAATGGTTTAACTGACTGCCTTTAAATTTTGGACATTTAAAGAATAGATAATATCTCACATTTTGCAATGAAAATTCGGTCCTGAGGGCAATTAGGGGACCGTCTACAAACTGATGAAGACAAAAAGGTTTTTGGCCCACTTCGCTTCACAGAATACCGGTAACAAGATGAAACTTTCAGAAATGGTAATGTATAATGTGCATAATATTTACAGGAATTTTCGTAAACTCAACACAAATATTTGGGAAGATATAAAGGTTTTCTTAAAAACTCTCAAATTTTCCCACCTGTTTTTTGCTTATAATATGCAGAGTTTTCTGTTATATTATACGAAACTTACAGAAAAGATGACAATATGTTAGAGATGCATTTGTGTAAAATTTTGGAAAAGAACGTTTGAATATTACAGAAATTATGAGCATTTTGAGTAAATACTGTTCTACTGCGCATGCGCGAAATATAGTCTAATTTTTCTTTCACAACTTGAAAGCCAGATATATAGGGCAACTTATATTAAAAAATTCAGTTCAATATCATTGGTATTCAGAAAGATATCGGCATTACAACGAGCAGAATTTTAGCTCCTGTCGCGGAGAAGCTAAAAGATGAGGGTTTGTACACAAATTGATATTTTTTAACTTATATCTTTAAATAGTTATATTGAATTGTATAGTGGTTAGAATTTGCTGAATACCCATTAAGTCTTATCAATTACGTGCATAACTTAAATTCCAGCCAATTAGGCACTATAAATAACAAAAATTTTATTACTATAATTATATTATTTACAGGATTATTAACAAATTACATAATACAATTTTACGGTCAAACGATATTTTTAAATATATTTCTTTTATGGCGAAACGGTTTTTTATGTAATTCTTTTCTTAAAATATTTTAATAATTCTACATATATATATGTGATAATTTAATTTTTTAACTTTCCTAAATAATCTTAACGACACCTCATTTTAAATACTTCTACTTTCAACATAATTAA
Organism: Araneus ventricosus; assembly: GCA_013235015.1. Lineage (NCBI taxonomy): Eukaryota > Metazoa > Arthropoda > Arachnida > Araneae > Araneidae > Araneus > Araneus ventricosus. The sequence goes on along the minus strand of BGPR01033705.1, from coordinate 12,191 downwards.
CGCACTACAACTTTCTTTTCAAATCACGAGTTTCAAGGGGAATTCCCTATTCTGGGTACTTAAGCGTTCTGCGCATTCATTTCAGCCCTTTTTCACGCCAGCATGTAAGCATTCAACAACAACGCGCCGCGCGGGCGTAAACTTCTAAATTCTGGTCATGGAGCTACAAACAAATTAAATACTTTTAGCTATGAAGAAATAAAACCTGATGCCTAAATAAATGAAGATTTGGACAAATATCGTCTCTTCCTTGATGACAATGGACTGCCTTTCACTTCTTTTAAAGCCAGATGTTTCAAAAGTCGACAGGGAACAATGCTCCTGCTTCGGGTAGACCCCGTACATGGGTTTCGGAGCCGCCATTCAGCTAAGCAACGGCGGCCATTCAGCTAAGCAACGGCAAAGTCCGGCGAAATCGCCGTTGACGCCCGAATAGCGACATTCCTGAGAAAAAATACCCACAAAAAAACGTCGTCATTCTAAATTTCTACTCGTCCATCTTCATGTTACTCCAAATTTTGTCGTTAATGATTTAGTAGTTTTGAAGCCTTTATTTCTGCAAAAGTTCTGTTCGTCGAGTGTACTCTTCAAATTTTTGTGTACAGTGATTTCCATAGTGCCGCCTTCTTTTTAATCATCGTGTTAATCTTTATATGCTATCCAAAATCTAAAATGTGCAAGAATTCAAGTGGTGTTCTACAATGTGCTAACGTTTCGGTATCACTGGGGATTAAAATTTGGTCAAATGCTTCAACGAAAATAGCGAAGTTGCATATTTCTTTAATTAATAAAGTGCACAAAAAAAGCAGCTGCTGTGTGTGTGTGTGTGTGGGGGGAAATAATAAAGTATCATGATCTTCAATGTTTTTAAAATGTTTGATTTTATTTTAAATTGATTTTCATTTATAATATATTTTCTTTGATAAATAGTTTTGTTTTGGTTGTGGTATTAAAAATAATACTGATCAGTATATTTTTGGTAAATTATGAAATATATTCTTTTGAAATATTAATTTGAATTTATTTAGTATCATTATATTTTTTGAGTGTGTTGTTTATGTTTCATACATAATTATTTCTGAATTTTAGTATTTGAATTTTCGTGAAATTATACTGAAAATTAGTATTATTCTGTGTATTTAATTGCAGTATTAAAGTAAATAGTTTAACATGTACTTATTTTAAAATTCCCTTAAATTTAAAATTGTTTTCCCTAACTTGTATTAAATTTTTTCCTGCATGAATTTAAGATCTGGTAAAATAGTTAAAATGAATGACAAAACAAATGCTAAACCAAATGAATCTGGTATTGTAATGCAGGCTACTAATTCTGTCAATATCATTCCTTTTGACCCGAATAACTCTATGAATGTAAATTCTTGGCTTAAATACTTCAATGATAAATGTCAAGAGTATAACTTGGATGATAAATGGAAATTGAACAACATAACAGCATACTTGAAAAACAATGCCTTAACTGAATATGTAAATTCCTACGATACCATTAAAACTTGGGAGGAATTCATTTCCTTTTTAACTGAAAGGTACATAGCCCCTAACCTAGTCAATTTGAGTGATTTCACTTCGAAATCATTTAAAGAAGGTGATGATATAACTTTATACTTCCAAGAAAAATTAAAAATAGGCAGACAATTAAATTTAGGTACAAGCATGATTCTTGAAGGACTTTCGGATGGCTTGCCAGTTAATTTAAGACAACTTCTGGCGATAAATTCCCCTAACGATCCCACAGAATGGCTCACAACGGCCTCAAAATTGATCAAAATTCAAAAATCTGATGAAAATCAAATTAACCCTATCCATTCTGCAACACAAAATTTAAAAACAAACTCTGTTAATCGTAACCAATGGCAGCCAAGAAATTTTAGGCCCCATAACTTTACACCCAGGCAAAATTTTAGGCCAAATAACTTTCAACCAAATTCTCCTCCCAGGCAAACTTTCAGGCAAAATAACAATTACCAAACTCCTCCACCTAGGCAAGCTTTCAGACCTTTTAGTAATGCTAACACCCATTTCCAAGACACATTCCACCTTCACCATGCTGGCCTTGCACAAAACAAGGCATTGCCAATGCTTATCATTGGGTACGAACTTGCCCATTTGGACTTTCTGCAGGACAATTACCATCTCCCAATCCTGCTCCACCTAACTTTGACCCTCCAAAGGAGGAAAATCAACAATGACAATTACCTACAGTATCCGGATACTACAAAAGTCCCCGTTAAACCCGTTGCCATGTGTTTTAGACACTGGTTCAACTATCTCTTTAATCCCACGTGATTTAGTGACAAAAAAACCATTTAAAAATGACAAATGCTCAAGGTATAATTGTGCAGCAAACCCGGGGTACAATTAGCCTAACTAAAACATGTACAATTTCATTAAAAATTGGTACCATAAACAAAAATGTGACTATGTATGTTCTAGATCATACTTTACCTTATATAATCCTAGGAATGCCAGAATTGTCAAAATATGACATAACTATAGACTGCAGTAAACAAAAAATTTGTCAAAATGGAAAAAACTTGAATAAAAGTCAAAATGATAAAAATCATTCAAATGATAAAAACAAACACAACATTTCTTTACATATTTCTGAATGTAAACAAATAAACTCCCATTGTTCTCAGACCACTGAAGATCAGGTTAACCCTCCTCAGTTTGTCACAGAGGATAAATGTGAGTTAAGAAAAGAAGTAAAAGATATAATTAAAAATTTTGATTCAGTTTTTTCAAAGGACAAGTATGAAGTTGGTGCACTCAGAGTTGAACCACAGAGAATTGTGCTCAATTCTGACTTGCCAGTTAGTTTGAGACCTTATCGTACTTCTCCTGTTGAGGAACAAGAAATAAAGAGTCGGGTTGAGAAATTGTTGCAAGCTGGTTTAATTAAAGAGAGTAATATTCCATATTCATCTCCTGTAACTTTAGCTTTTAAACGTGATGAGGGTAAAAAGACTCGATTATGCATAGATTTCAGGAAATTAAATGCTCTATGCAAATCAGACTCTGAACCCTTACCCCTCATGGATAGTCTACTAGATAAATTATCAAAAGCAAAAATTTTTTCCTCTTTGGATTTGGCTTCTGGGTATTGGCATGTGCCCATTCACCCAAAAGATATTGAAAAACTAGCTTTCTGCACAAATTTTGGCTTATATGAGTGGTGCAGATTACCATTTGGCATTAAAGTAGCTCCTGCCATTTTTAATAGATTAATTCGAAGAATATTAACTAAATATAAAATTGATTTTGCTTGCAATTATTTTGATATCATTGTGTACTCTTCATCTGAACTAGAACATTGGAAACATCTTAAAACAATCTTTGAAATATGTGAAAAAGAAAACATTAAATTGAAACTATCCAAATGTGTTTTTGCCCAAACTAAAATTAGCTTTTTGGGTTATGAAATTGAACAAGGTAAAGTTTCCCCTAATAATGCTAATATTGAAACTATCAAAAAATTGCAACCACCCACTAATGTTAAAGAACTTCAAAGGTTCTTAGGTTCTGTAAATGTTTACAATAAATTTATTCCTCAATATGCTAAACTTAGATATCCTTTAAATCAACTTTTGAAAAAAGATGTAAAATTTAATTGGACAAATGAATGTCAGGATGCATTTGACAAGCTTAAAGAAACCCTAACAACTAAACCGGTTTTAAATTTATATAACCCTGATGTAACTTGTCATGTTTTTGTCGATGCATCACAAAAAAGTGTTGGAGCTGTTTTGAAACAACCTGATGCCTCTGATATTTTACATCCAATAGCTTATCATTCTAGAACTTTAAGAGACTATGAAAAAAATTATGCTATAACCGAGTTAGAATGTCTTGCAATAGTTGATGCTTTGGATAAATTTTACTATTACCTCCACGGTCAAAAATTTGTCATTCATACTGATCATGCGGCTCTTGTTTGGCTCAAAAATGTTAAAAACTTAAGAGGTAGGTTATTCCGCTGGTCATTAAAGTTAAGTATGTTTGACTATGAAATTAAATATCAAAAAGGTTGCACTAACATTGAAGCAGATATGTTATCTAGGCATCCAGTTTCTCACCATCTTCAACATGCAGTACATTTGTTAGACATAAATGAAATAAAAACTCAGCAAAAAATGATAATCTCTGTGGACCTAAGTATCATGAAGTTAAAGATGTAATAGTAATAAAAAAGAGAAATTTGTACAAAATAGTTGTGCCATTTTCATTAAGACTTAAATTGTTAAATCAAGCTCATGAACAATTTGGTCATCCTGGTGTCCAAAAAATGTTAAATTTAATTACTCCTCAGTATTATTGGCCTAATATTACCTCTGATATAACTGAATTTGTTAAACATTGCTCTATTTGTCAACTTAACAAAAAGCGAAAACAAAAAAGATTTGGCCTACTCCAACAAGTACCTCCTACTAGTACACCTTTCGAATGTATTTCTGTAGATACTGTTGGAGGTTTCAATTATAACAACTCAACAAAAAAATTTCTTCATATTGTGATTGACCATGCGACAAGACATGTTTGGGCTTTCCCTTCAAAAAATGAAAACTCTGAAACTTACATTAATATTCTAAAACAAATTTTCCAAATTCAAGTCCCTGTAAAATTATTAACTGATAGAAATGCTGCATTTACTTCCTCTCGATTTAAAAAATTCCTAAGAAACTATAATGTTAAACATCTTTTAACCACAGCACATCACCCACAAACAAATGGCAAAGTTGAACATGTTAATCAATCATTAGTAACTAGGCTTAAATGTAAAGTTAATTCCACTTCCACTAAAGTTCCTTGGACTAAATTATTAGAAAGTGTTACTAATGAGTATAACTTAACTCCCCATTCAATAACCAAATATCCACCTGCTTACTTGTTGCTTGGTACATTACCTTATGATTCCCCTATTGGTCAAAATAGTTATTATGAACCTGTTAACGAAGCTCGTAATTTGGCTTTACAAAGAACAATAGATTACCATAACAAAAACAAAATAAGATATGATGCACGTTTTGTTGACAAGAAATTTAACCCAGGTGATCTTGTTGTTTATGAAGAATTCCATTATCCCAATACTAGAAAATTAACTCCTCCTTTTTCTGGCCCATATGAAGTTATTAAACAATGTTCTGAAGTAACTTATGAAATTAATAAACCAAATCCTTTAACAAAACAAGCCACACAAATTGTGCATATTTCTAAATTAAGATGTTTTCATTCACCAGATAAACTTAAATTAAGTCATGAATAATAAATTAACTACATGAAAAAAAAAAACTTGTCTTGCCTTTATAATTCTATCCCTTTTGGTAAGAGTCAGTCCGTTCTAAAATCATTTCCCCATGGAGGGCTGAGTCTTACATATTTTTCTTCTTTGGTGTTTCCCAAAGAACAAAACGATGATAAATGAAATGAGACTTACTGTTTTAAAAACAGTGTTTAACAATATTGTGTTTTGTTTTGTGCATTGTCTCTCTCTCTGGGAGAATGCATGAAACAGATCACAAAGACCTTGTCCCCTTTTTGCCCAGACTTGGTGATACTCCCAGTTGCTTAGGCAACATCATCAAGATTAACAAAAAAATACTTTTGTCACTGATGTTAAACTCAATGAATGTCACTGACATCAAACATTAGTATATTCTTATTTTTCTATTTGAAACATTTGTATTTTTATTTATCAATGTTTTTTCACACAATTTTAGATTCATATACAATTGAATATTTACATTAAATTATTTTTCATATAAACAAATCAGTAGTTCAATTACTATTGAAAGAACTTTACTTTGAAGAACTTTTCATCACATGAATGGAACTTTTTTCTACAGTCAACTAGCTAGTGTTTATTGGAGTACTCCAGAGAACAACATATTTAATTTAAAATTTTTGTGTACATATTGAAATAATTTTTATATTTAAATGAATATTTTCTATGTCTTTGTAAATACCCTTGCATTTATATTTTTACTTGTACTCACTGAAGTACCTTTGAAAAATGTGTATCTTATTATATATTTATTGTGGATATTCTTAATTTCAAGCCCATGACCAGCAACCAAAGCAATTTATCAAAATTTTAAAAGTACTCTAAAAGTAAATTGTCCAACTTCGCACGTTTTGCGATAGCAAGGGCCCTGCTGTCGTACGACTCTTGCGGAGGGGGGAAATTGTGATAATTTAATTTTTTAACTTTCCTAAATAATCTTAACGACACCTCATTTTAAATACTTCTACTTTCAACATAATTAACGCACTACAACTTTCTTTTCAAATCACGTGTTTCAAGGGGAATTCCCTTTCCTGGGTACTTAAGCGTTCTGCGCATTCATTTCGGCCCTTTTTCACGCCAGCATGTAAGCATTCAACAACAACGCGCCGCGCGGGCGTAAACTTCTAAATTCTGGTCATGGAGCTACAAAAGAATTAAATACTTTTAGCTATGAAGAAATGAAACCTGATGCCTAAATAAATGAAGATTTGGACAAATATCGTCTTTTCCTTGATGACAATGGACTGCCTTTCACTTCTTTTAAAGCCAGATGTTTCATATATATATATATATATTTATTCGTTACGAATATTAGATGTCTTCATGGGTATTCAGCAAATTCTAACCACTATACAATTCAATATAACTATTTAAAGATATAAGTTTTAAAAATATCAATTTGTGTACAACCCCTCATCTTTTAGCGTCTCTTCGACAGGAGCTAAAATTCTGCTCATTGTAATGCTGATATCTTTCTGAATACCAATGATATTGAACTGAATTTTTTAATATAAGTTGCCCTATATATCTGGCTTTAAAGTTGTGAAAGTAAAATTAGACTACGTTTCGCGCATGCGCAGTAGAACAGTATTTACTCAAAATGCTCATAATTTCTGTAATATTCAAACGTTCTTTTCCAAAATTTTACACCATGCTTTTCTAACATATTGTCATTTTTTCTGTAAGTTTCGTATAATATGACAGAAAACTCTGCATATTATAAGCAAAAAACAGGTGGGAAAATTTGGGATTTTTTAAGAAAACCTTTATATCTTCCCTAATATTTGTGCTGAATTTACGAAAATTCCTGCAAATATTACGCACATTATACATTACCATTTCTGAAAGTTTCATCTTGTTACCGGTATTCTGAGAAGCGAAGTGGGCCAAAAACGTTTGTATTCATCAGTTTGTAGTAGATGGTCCCCTAATTGCCCTCAGGACCAAATCTTCAATGTAAAATGTGAGTTATTGTCTATTCTTTACATGTCCAAAGTTTGAAGGCATTCAGTTAAGCCATTCCGGAGAAAATCTAAAAATGTGAAAATCTGCAAGTGTCCGGATACTTTTGGGCATATAGTGTATTTGTTTTGTAATTATGAGCTAACGATTATTTGACAGTGCGATGTTAAAATAAAGTTATGTATTTCTCATTCAAATCTTAATAAATAGATATATAATAATGTCAATTTTTTTCGTTACAGTTTTATTAGGTTGTCTACATAGCTTTTATTTAAAAATGATTTTTAGCATTGGATACAGTTTATCAAATTGAGTGCTAAAGAAACTTGAACACTAACACTGATAAATTTCAACAAATTAATAGAGAAGGCTGTTTTATTCGACTGTACACCTTATGCGCATCGAATTATCGAGAATATAAAGTTATAAAATGAAAAATAATCAGTCGCATACAGCGGTATAATCCTATGTAAAATTAATAAACATTTCAACTGTTCTTCAGTTATTAGTTCAGTCGAAATGACAACTCTTTCCCAGAACATGAGGTGTCATCTATTTACCAGATAGTTGAGAAAACAAAACAGTTACGAATTAATGGCATAGGAGTTCGGTTTAGACCATTTGAAAAATTACATAAGAAATGCTTAAAACACAGTTAACCCCTTAACAGAGTTGCCCGCATGCCGATTGTGCACCGAATTATAGCAGTTTTAAACTTATAAACTGTAACAAAGCCAGTCACAGGCGTAATAATTCGGTACAAAAATTTCGTAGAAACCATAAACATTTCAACTATAATAAGATCGCATCTGTTTTGGGAAAGCGCTGCCATTTGAATTCAACTGTGAACCTGAAAAATAGTTGAAGTGTTTATGGATTCTACGTAATTTTTGTACCGAATTATTTCGTCTGTGACTGGCTTTGTTATAGTTTATAAGTTTAAAACTGCTATTCGGTGCACATTCGGCATACGGGCAAATCTGTTAAGAGGTTAAATTCTTAAAAAATAATGTGGTTTAGTGGTTCATTAAGTCCATTCATAACTGAATACTGTTCAATGATAATAGAAGTATTATACGCTGTAAAAGATATGCAGAGACAAAGCGCAAAAAAATCTCAATAAATCTTAAATCTATCACCAAGCCATTTTTTTATCTGAGCTTCAAGCTATTAGAATTCATTGAAGATTTAATTGCCCATTGTATCGATTTTTTATGGAATCATCTTCATAGGAACATAAAATTCATTGATATTTTCCACGAAAATCAATTTAAAATAGAGACACCAGTCACTCTTAACTTAAAAACTAAATAATAATTACTCAGTATTTTCCTGGCTAGTTTTACCACGTTTAACTTGTTAATATAATTGACATATGATTCGCAAATGTTGTGAATATTGGTCTTGGAATTGCTAATTATTCGATTATTGCTAATTATCTAATATTTATTGCTATCCGATTGGAAAAGCATTAACGCCATTGAAATGACCAAATATTATTTGCCGATGATTAATATTATATGTGCAGTGTCGGAAAAAGCTATTTGAACAAATCATTTTTAGATAAAAATTTTGGCATTAATAAATTAAACGAAACATAAATAGTGATGAAAAAGCCCAATTTTTAATTGAAGTTGGACATAATCGGGTGAAAAATTCACCATAACATTCAAGAAGAAAATACACAAATTTTGACTTGGTAAATATTAATTGAATGTATAATGATAAGTGTATTATTTAACCGGGAAACCGATGTGATAAGCTGTGACTGGAACAGATGGAGGTAAACAATATGAGAAATGCCATTTTTGTGCAAATTCATTTTGATATTTTTTAGAAGTTTAAGATCTAAATTTGTCTGGTGCTATGTTTATCAATAAAAATGTTCCAACTTCGTTACAAAATTGTCAGTTTACAGAGAACCTATATGGTACCTATAATTTTATAGCTCAGTATTAAAAACTAGAAAATCAACCGCCATGGCATGACGCGTGCAAATTGCCTCTTCATTGCAGAGATTTTCTGTCAAATTTCATGTGTTTAAATAGATATACATGCGATAGAAATGTTAAACATTGATTGAAAACAAATAAAATAAACATATGTTTTATGACAGGAAATATTTCTTATTTAAATATTATTTACATATTTCTTTATTACATATTATTTACATATTTCTTTATTACATATTATTTACATATTTCTTTATTACATATTATTTACATATTTCTTTATTACATATTATTTACGTATTCAATTTTATTATAATTCAATAACCATGAAATTCTCAGCTTGTCAAACGTAAGTTAAAATTTCAAAGGTATTCTTTTTCGAAATTCTAATCAAAACAAAGAAGCCCTTCTCTGCTTGTCAAACATTGCCAAAAAATATTATCAAATTATATCATCACGATTGCAATAAATAATAAGTGGATATGCATCGTGGCGTCCAAACTATATCACGCGCATGATATACCACTGACGTAATTTACTACTTTCTATTGAAAACGGAAATTAATTTGAAATATATGATTAATATAATTTAAAATTTCTTGGGAACTATTGATCATAGCGAGATACATTTTATATCAATAGATAGAAAATCTCATTTCTCTATTTTATAGCTGTTAAATTTGAAATTAGAACCACAATTACTCTTTTAAATTTAAAATTACTGAGGAGGTTCTGAAGACGATTTTGCAAAGCAGTTGCTGTTAAGGCGCAGTGATGCACACAGAAGACGCGTATTAATGTGCCCCGGATTCAACTGTATCGATTTGCCCGAATTGAAGTTTTTACTTGGCACAAGTGGTAACGCAAAATCAACTCTAAAAAATCTCAAAACTTAATATAGTTCAAAAAATGAATGTTTTTCCTACCTTTGGACTAGATTCCCTGTCAGGAAAACGCAATTCGTGAAAGAAATCACACAACACGTATTTAGAGTAAAATTTACTTCGATTAGAAGATTAGCGGTTTGATTCATTTGTAAATTAACTTTTGACTTAACATGGCCGAAAAATTTACCGTGTGCTAAGGGTTACAGTGGCATATATATGAGGGGATATGAACATCTTGAGCCATTCCAATCATCGAAATTTAAAAACTGTATCAATGATCCCGCGTATCAATCTACCCCAACTCCCTATAATTTAAAATAACTGTACAATATGCTTTCTTTTGATGACACAAAGAATATATTTCCTAGGCTTTATTTTGAAAAAAACCTACACACCGAACAGAATCATATCAAGAAATAAAACTAAAGATTTTCCTTGGTTTTTTAAAGAATTGGGGTACAGGTAATTATCAATTTTCCCTTGGGAAACTGGTGATTACACTTAAAAAATTGACTAAATTTTAAATATATCTCACTTTACAGCTAAACGAAGCAAAACCATACTGCTTATTTGTTAAAGGAATTAATTAATGGATGATTTGAAATCTAAAACCTGTGACATATGGAACTTATCGTTATCGAAGTATATCGTGAAATTAAAGTGCAGCTAACATTTCTATATAACATAATCATAAGCATGTTTACCACAATTTTTGAAACAGAATAAATGATTTGATAATTCAATGTGATAACAATGTGTGACTTGATAATGCACTGTAAAGACAGCTTTGAATGTCCTAGTGTAATAACACCATACGTTTGGCAAGGTTTATTAATATCAATCATTTTTTTTTCTTCATCTGTTTTTATTTTTGGTACAAATTTTAAAAAATGTGCTTATATGTAATATAATTTAGGCCCTTGCGTCATAAAATTCCAACTGTTTTGTCAATCACTCAATCAGAAAACCATTATTGCATTCCACTGGGAAGCAAGACTCTACTTATTTATACGACAGTTTCTAATCCCCAGATTTGATGTGTCTGCTTAACCCTTAAATGCCCAGTGTTGCTTTTAAGCAACATACCCAATTTTGTCTTCTAAAATCTTAAGAATAAGACCGAGGCTCTAATAGCTATTGTTGCCGATAGGAGGCATACTGAAATTTTTATTAAATCAATTTATAACATATAGATGGCAGCCTGAGTGCTGATAAAAATATAAAATAAATGGATGTTTTACACTTGAGGTTGCATCCTTTTTGCTTCGTTCGCGCTCTTAAGAATACCATATTTTATTTTACGATGCTGAAGGAAATTCCTTATTTGTATTATTATTTATTAAAATTCATCTGTGTTTGACATTATAGAATTTTATCAAGGACATTTTTTTTTCTAAAATATTACCCAGTCTTGTCAGAATTTAGCAAACTCATTTTTAGCCTCATAAACCAGACATAAAACAAAAGACTTTTAAAAGTATTTTTCCCTTGTTTTATTCAAAAAATTAAAGTCGAAAAGAATTTTAAAATCAATTTTTAAAAAAATCTGACTTTTAAGGGTTAGGTTGGCATTGTTCTCATGGAATAGAAATACAGATGAGAACAAAAGAAAAGACATTGATGATATTGGCACAGACACTGAAGAATTTCGACACAAGTTGCCTATATATACATTTGATGTTAAACGTGCGTATGAACATGTGGTTATATTCAACAAATAAATATTTACATATGACAGACACCAAAAATAAGACAACTCATGGAGAGCTGGAAAGACTGGTACCAGCAGATTTTTACCCTTCTAGGATCGGGCTGATGATGTACCGGCAGATTGTTTCCCTATAGGAACGGGCTGATAAAGGACAAACATATTTTTCCCCCGCTAGTAACGGGCTGATGATGTAATAACAGATATTTTTTCCCTCTAGGAACGGGTTGATGATGCACCAACATATTTTTTCCCCCTCTAGGAACGGGTTGATGATGTACCAGTAGATTTTTTTCCTCTGGATACGGGCTGGTACAGCAGCTGTATTGCTGTTAAGAAGAAGATGTTAACAGAAAATTGAAACTAGGTATTATTTCTTT
>BGPR01033704.1:0-16845 GCA_013235015.1 Araneus ventricosus | reverse complement strand
AAGTTACGTATTGCTCTTGGTGGTTTGACTTTCAAAAAATCATTACTAAAAAAAGTAATGAAACCCATGACTTTCAGGAATTATATTGCGGCCACACCGAATATTTTAATTAAAAAAGTTGCTAAGCCTAGATTAGCTGAGAAAAAAACTCGTTGAGCACCAAATGTATTAACCTGGTTATTTACAGAAGTAAGTAAAATAATTCCGCGAAAACGGTTGAAAAGTTCTTGGTGGAATGATACAAATGCAAATTCCATAAAGGGAAAAATACGAAATAAAATGTACAGTAATTGGTCAAGCATCTGATAAACACATAACTGAAATTCAGTAATAAAGCAACGATCCATGGAAAAGATGCAGGCACAACCAAACTCAGGTTAAGCTTAAAAAATGAAATAAATGTAAAATAATCCGCTCTTTATCTACACAAATACATGAATGATAAATGAAAAATTGAGTAAAATATGTACAAGGTGACGAAAAGTAGATAAAATAAAACATCCAAAGTCAGATAAAAGTACACGAATACAAAGTGATCACACGATATAGAAAAAATACGCATATTTCGGGCGCAAGTAAATAAAAGCAAAAGGACTCCTTTGTAATGTATAATTATGCCACTATTAAAGAGTATTTAGATTGCGTTTCTGTAATATTTCATTAATTAAAAACTAAAATCAACATTCTGTACAAAAGAATAATATCTTAATATTAAGTGAAGGATAGTCTTCAAAAAATAATCATAAAAGTTAAGGCACAAATCATTTTTAAATGTCTATTATTAGCGAAGTGTTCTGTATCTTATGTGTTGTGTATTGAAAATAATTCAAAGTTATTCAAAAAAAAAGTTATTCATCTAAAAGTTATTAAGAAGGCAAAAAAAAAAACTGCAGCTTCTTTTTCATAAAAAAATATACGTAATTTTATAAAAATTATATCTAATTCTTTTTCTTGGCCCAAATCTACCCTGCCTCTGGAGAATTATCAATTTTATTGTAAGCACTTAACGATGTATAATATTATTATTTGTACGAATCCCAGACCAGATGATCTGACCATTACATTTAATAGTACTAAAATTTACACTTTAATTCCTAAAATGAAAATCACTGTATAAAAATAATGAAAAGAAATAATTGGTAATAATCGTAATTAACCTCTTAGACAAAGGTATAATTTCTGGACCAATTTTTTCAAGCAAAAATCGAGATTAATATTCTTGATAGGATTATATAACATTATATATAATTGATTTGCATTAATTATATATTATTCAATATAATTAATTAATATAATCAACTAATATATCTGCATATGTATATAATTAATATATGGCGTTATTATGGGGACACCGAAAGCATTGGAAAGCGGTATTTAAGCGCTTTAAAATGCAAAAGCAGCTTTGTAACAAAACCACAGATGCCTAAAATGTACGCAGGGTTTCAAGAGGTAACAACGTAAAAAATCAACTGGTAATATTTTAAATTGCTTTTATTCAATTAAAGCATGATAAAGAAAACTCGTATAAACAAAAATCTCTTAATACTTTAATTTCAAAACAATGAAAAATAATATTCTATTATACATTTGAACTGAATTTTATTATAAAAAACATTTTAAGTAAATTATATTTAAGAATTAATTTTAAAAGATTTATAACATTAGAGGTAAAATATCAGAGTAATAAGGATAATGAGTATAATAAAGTAATAATCTGTTTTAAGTCAATATACAAACCTGGAGGATAATTCCTTTATATTATTTTTAACACAGGAAATGCATGCGATTTAAAAGGTTTGGTAAAACAATGAAATTGATTCCATTTTATTACAATAATGAAAAGTCTGTTGCGAATCATAAATAAAATATTTTAAAAAAGTTTGTTAACATTAGGAAAAATTGCACAACAGTTAAATTGATAGAACTCATTTTTTCTTAAATTTTAAAATGATATAAAAATCCTTCGTGTGTGTTTGAGTAAATAAATATACTCCTGAGAAAATTAAGAAATATACAGATTTATACAGTCCTCCGGTTCTATTACACATATTTAGTAAAACAATCTTGACACGCTTACATTTTAAACAAAAAATTTCCACTCTTCTGCAACCAAAACTGACCGAGTTATGAATTCATTATTTTATTTCATTTTAGACCATTCCAGTGGGTGTTTCAAGGAAGATCCGCCAGTCAACAGACTCCGCTGTCTCAAGATTCCCATTGACTATTACAAATACTTATGATACTTATAACATGACAAAACGCCGCCCCAAGCCCCCTGTTCCTGAACCCATTATAGCAACTGTTTATAACATGACAAAGGTTGCACATATAACATATCAAATAATCACTTGAAGGCTACATGGGAAGAATCTGCAAAATGTGGCAGCATAGTTGTGATAGATTTGTCAATAAATAATTACTATCATGAATAAAGAATTATTTAGGGGAGTGTTTTATCTGAGCTGAAATCTGTATTAAAATCTGGTTTTAATGCGTGTACTGAAAATGCAATGCTTAATAACTTCGTATTTTAATACGTTCCAAAAAATTATTTTGCTACCTTTCAAGCTTCTGCCTAATTTTTTAATGGCTTCCTTCATATTTTAGTCACTTAATTTTATTCTACCTTTTTCCTATTATTGAATTATTCTTATGCAAAAGTTTTCTATCTTTATTTTATGATTTTAGACCTTTATTAGTTAACATCTCAGACAAACTATTATTGATGAATCGGATATATTGATGTGCATAAGAAAGCCTTTAAAATTCTGAAATATTTGAAAAATAATAACGTATCACTACAGCAGTTAAATGTATATATTCAGTCAGAGTTATAATGAGAAATACAGCCTCTTTGCATAGTATATCGAAAAAGACTATTTTGACTTTATATAATTTAATGTATAATTTATGAGAGAAAGAGTTAACATGCAAAACGAAACCTCGGTTTACTGTTTATTGGTATAGAAAGAGCAATGAGCAACAGTAAGTTAAGTAAAAAAAAAAAAAATTCCACCGCTTCTGGTAGCGGCTCATCACTCTAGAATCGAGCAGAACGGAAAAAGATATTTTCTAAAAAAATCATGAAATTTGTGTGGGCAATTCATCTGTATGACATGAGCATCAGTTCACTTCGCTGATTTCCACCAAGAGAAAAAATTCTTTTAAAAAATACAGAACAGCAGGAAGTGCATTCTTGATACATGAAATGATTAAAATTTAATGACAAAGAAAAGTTTATTCTTCTTTCTAATCCTTCTGGTCTGAATCAGATCAGATCCATGAGATCGTTCGCCTTCATCACCCCAATACGAAATCCGGTCGCTTAAGCAGGTCATTACATACCAAGGTAACACAGTCAAGTAGATGTTGCTGAGTGACCTCAACCATGTTGCACTTTGTGCAGATATTGAACTTCTTATCACCACGAGAGAATCTGAGGGTTTTTAAGTGACCGGATGATAAGCGAGCCAAAGCTGTTTGGTCTTTCCTAACCCCTATCATACTATAGGTTTCAAGGTTATTAGTTTTTAAAATAAAAAAAATGTTACTAAAAATGTAAAAAGATGCATTTTATTAAGCGAATACCTCTGTTACTTAAATAAGTAAAACTTAATGCCTTCTACATCTGTGTATTGAAATAAAAGTGCAGCACGGTCCTTAATAAACTTCATTTCAGTATTGAAAAAATGGAAGTTTCCCTTTATCTCCTGTATAATATTTCCTCGCTTAGAAAACACCACCACATGTCTCTATTTGTTTGAAATTTCAAAGAGGAAGATTCAAATGAACTTTTCGCAACCAATAACGAGCATTTCTGAATTTATTTAACATTTGCTATGAACACGAGACCACATGTTCAACCAGACGTGAAAAAAAATCGGACAGATTCGTTATTGGTTGCGAAAAGTTCATTTGAATCTTCCTCTTTGAAATTTCAAAAAATTGAGATAGGTTTTTTTTTTTTTAAGCGACGATTTAAGAATGCAGAAAATAGTTTTTTTTGTTATGTATTCCTCAACCGATGTTTTTATTACAGTCATAAATACAATAATTTTATGCAAGACCTTTCCACATACCTTTAAACCAACTGCAAAGAAAGTTGCTGCGAAATTTTTTTGTATAATATTTAAGGACATATAATTTTGCTTTCAATCTGCGATAATTAGTTCCTGATAACAAGAAGTTTTCGGATACTTTTTCATGACATTTACCCACATACTATTTATTATTACGCTGATATTTTTAACGTTTCACTCCCCGGTTTTAAAATTAAGAGCCAGTTTTTTTAAAAGTCAGGCAAATCGGACAGTCTTGGATAGTTGACATTTTTGATTTTGTTGAAATTTTCAGGGTATGTTCTTCATGTAAAACTATTAGACACGTTATTTTTATTTTTGCAAAAAAAAAATTCTATGGATTTAAATAATTACAATTTAGGTTTCATTTGTTTTGGCGGTGAACTAATACTTTTGTAAAAATGGAATAAAATGTAAAATCAAAAATAAGTTCTGAACATTTTATTAATTCGAGTCATTTCACTTTTAAGCTAACTTAAAAGCTAACCTTTAACTTTATTCATAAAAACTTTTTTCACATTGAGGGAAAGTTGCGATGGGTGTGGATATGATAGTAGGGGGTACACGAATTCAAAAAGAATAATCGAAGGGTGCTCGAGGGGAAAAATTTTCGGAAACTCTGGTCTAGGTGGTGATAAATTATTGGACATCTCCCATTTTTGAGAGCCATTATCTACGAAACTATTAAAGCTGGAAGAAAAGTGAAAGGATGCATTTGTACGGAATTTTATGATATTTAATTTGTTAAATCAATTGTAATTCTAAAACTGGATAGTTTTTTTGATATTCGAAAAAACTAGAAAAGGAAACCTGAAAACGTGCGTCGGCTTCTGCTGATCGGTAGCCATTTCGTGTGGAATTCTCTCTCTGTAGCAAATTTAGAACTCCGTAAAAGTTCATCATCTATTTGAAGAAAAAAAACTTGTTTATTTACAATCTCATTTAAAAAAAGGCAGTTGTTACATTATTAGTTTTTTTATTATTAATTTTTGAAATGAGCCCGATAATTTATGACCACTCAGTACATAATTAAAATTGGAGATTCGAAGATTCTAGTTAACAAAATATCAGTTAATTAATAATACTAATCAATTTAAATAATATATTTAACTTGTAAATATACACGGATATTCAGGATAATAAACTTCTTTAAAACTTCTTTTTTCACACTTTTAAATTTATGCGGAAAGGATTTCAACAAAGAAACTTTCAAAGTTCTATTTATGTTCAGTGAATGAAATGTTTCGTGAAGATACTAAAAAAGTGTTCAGAAGTTAATTTTAATCAAAATGTAAGCTGAAAATTATTTTTCCCAAAACTCCTTTCACTTATTTATATAGATTGGTGTAACTGCTGATGATAAAGAAATGCTACGCCGTTTTAAACATTGTAACCTTTAAAACTTAAAACATATTTTCGAAAATGTAAAAGAAATTTTTGAAAGCCCATTTAAATAATGAAATACATGAAAATATAGGAGCATCTTTTTCAGGAAAATTCATCAATTGACATACATGACAAATAGGAGCGCCAAAAGAAATACTACAGCTTGCAAGTCAATTTTCCTCGCTTCGCCACTGATTACCGCAGACGAGCAAAGTATGCCGTTTTACTTATAAACCAGCAAAAGTGGTCTCCCGTGGACTTTCTCGTATACTCCCAGACAAAGGTGTCAACCCCGAACCCCCGCATAAAAATTTCGTACCTACGTTAAGGTCCGGAACGCCGCGAGAACGCAGATTACTACGCAAATTACTGTAATTACCCTCATAGACAGCGGCAACACGTAAAGACAACAAAAAAAGGAGAAATAAAATAAGCAACGCGGGAGCCAATACGCAATACGGCCTTGCGCCGTGATAAGATGAAAAAAAAAAAAGAATATGCAATTTGCATATCTGATTAGCAAAGACCTTTTTTCAACCAATTGAAAGGCAGAGTGCACACAGATCTACAATTAGGGTTAGAACACCTCATACCAATTTTTATTCATCTAAGTCACTCGTTTTAGAAGTTGTCGCGTTCACATGCATACGAATATGCAGACCGACAAACAGTCAAACTGTTGAAGGATTTGCTCCAAAATCTGATACGCACCTACATTCCTGACGATAAATCTGTTTTCATCCGTCTAGCTACTTATATTTTTGAGTTATAGTGTGCACAAGAACACGGACAGAACAGACAGACTTCCCGAGGACGGATTTTGTCCAAAATTTGACAGAAACCTATAAATTATGTACAAAGATCATTTACCGAATTTCATCCGTATAGCTCAACCCGTTTACGAGTTATCGTGTTCACGGACAGACAGACATACATCCAAAATTGTGTTTATCGGACTCGGGGAGTAGGGATGGCGGCTATTGCAAAAATAACCGGCTTTTGGTTATACTGGACTATTTCACCTTCGGTTTAACCTGACGGTTATGACCTCCCCAAATAACCGGTTTTTGAAATAACCGATTTTCGGGGCTTTTTTTACTTTCTCGTATACGAAATATACAAAGAGAAATTATTGTAATTGTCAAAATCGAACGTTTAGACCTTCCACGTTTTAGACCTTCTTGAGTCCGAAAAACACAATTTTGAAATTATGTCTGTTTTTGAACACGAAAACTCAAAAACTATTAAAGCTACGGGGATGAAATTTGGTATGTGGCTTTTACACATAATTTGTAGCTTTCTTTCAAAGTTTGGACAAAATCCGTCCTCGGGAAGTATGTCTGTCTGTATGTCCGTGTTAATGTGAACGCGATAACTCTCAAACTTAAATAGCTAGGTAGATAAAATTTGGTAAACATTTTTATCATCAGGAATGTAGGTTTGTCTCAAATTTTGGACTAAATCCGTCAAAGGGTTGACTGTATGTCTGTCTGTATAATCGCAGACTTTTGAACGCAATAACTTCTTAAAACCAGAGGGAGTGTTCTCCCCTAAACTTTCTCGTATACTCCTAAAACATATAGGGAAAAGAATAAGCTAAAATCCCTAACGCAGTGGAGATAAAAAAAATTAGAGAAATTAAGTCAGTTCCCCGCAAACTCGCTCGGATAAAAATTTCGAATCTGCTTTAACTAAACTGTGCACCAAATTTTATCCATCTAGCTATTCAAGTTTTTTAGTTATAGTGTTCACATGACTTCGGACATACAGACAGACAGACTTCCCGTTGACGGATTTTGTCCAAAATTTGATAGAAACCTACAAATTATGTTTAAAGACCACATACCAAATTTCATTCCCGTAGCTCTAATAGTTTTCGAGTTATCATGTTCACAGACACACACACAGACATACAGACACAAAGATAGACATAATTCCAAAATTGTGTTTTTCGTAATCGGGGAGGTCTAAAACGTGGAGATTCGTCAAAATCTCGAGTTCGAATTTTTTGACGATTACAATACTTTCTCTTTGTATACGAGAAAGTAAAAAATTACTTTGATAAATGAAATTTGGTGTATGGCCTTCTTACCTTAATGGTAGATTTGTGTCCAATTTTTGTGTCAATCGGTTGAAAAAAAGGCGTTCAAATTGGAAATTTCGTTTTCTTTATCTTACACCCAACCCTGTTGGTAATCACGCCGCTTCTAATTCCACTTCCGCGTTGGACGATTTTCGGAAATCGTGGTATGACGTTTCGCTTACTGACGTGAAAACGTCTTTCCGATCGTTACAGTGACAGTTCTTGTGTGACAAAATACCGTCAGATTTGAATCGCTGATAACGAGACTAATTATGCGAAAAGAATGGTTGATTCCATAACGGATAGATCATACCTGTAAGAGTTGGTCGATAGTGTTGGTTTTGCCTGTGACGTCATCGTACCAGTGTAACCATGCGCGTGATTGTTATGAATTAGCTTTATGTAAGGTTATAAATAAGTGTAGCGTCGAAACGCGTTTGGCTAGGAGGTTGATTTTGGTATCATTTTAAAGAGCTCAATGAATATTAATAGGACCCAAAGTGTGACAATAAAAATATTTATCAGAATATAAGTAAAAATCGGTATTAAATTGAAAATTTCAAACTCCACATGTTTTTTATTAGTTTTCTTTCGAATTATACTGAACTTGCAGAATACTTGAAAATACGTAAAAGAAACATTGTATTAAAATTTGAAATAAAAAATTTGAATATTGCGGAAAATATGAGTATTTGCAGCAAGTAATGTTTTACTGCGAATACGTGAAATGCAGTTCTAGATGCTGTCAACAGATGGCGCATCAGAAGCTACTCTAAATAAAACATAGGAAATGCACAGTTCGGTTCCGCGCCGTAGATTTTTCGTGAAAACGTCGGGATGAAATCATAAAACAAGTGCTTCGTATTAATTATCAATCTCTTTAATACAGTATTTACACAGAGTAGTATAATGGTTACAGAATAGATAAATCACAAACTACCACAGACCCTTGCTACATGCGATAAATTTGTGATTTACTATTCTGTAACCATTATACTACTCTGTGTAAATATAGTATTAAAGAGATTGATAATTAAATTACATATTAATGTGGTGCCAGACTGACGGCATCCCACGTCATTCCCGCCGCGCCTCTAGCGGATCTAAGGAGAACCCGGCAGTTGACGTTCTGCCATCCAGACGGGATGTTCGCAAAAGACGCCTGCTCCAAAAGACACTTCTAAAGACGAAAAGACGTGTGTGACTCTTCAACGATTATTACTTTGTGTTCTTGTGTTTATCATCTGTACATAGTTAATTTCATTTAATTTTAATTCATAGCTAATCATTTCATTTATCAAGCCATTTAACTGTAATTAGAAATCGTCATTAAATCTTTTCATTGAAAGAACTTGTCTTCAGTTGGCCATCCCTGACACCCACATTAATACGAAACACCTGTTTTATGATTTTATCCCATTGTTTTCACGATATATCTACGGCGCGGACCGGAACTGCATGTTCCTTATGCTTACAATTTTTTTTCTCCGCTACGATAGGGTTCTTGTTCGTTTTACTGTCTTTTGGCTTATTTTTTTTCTCTACATGTGTCAGGAGTATACGATAAAGTTTAGGGAGGCCACTCCCGCTTGTTTATAAAATAGCAACGCTTTATCGTACATTTTAAAAGGAAATCAACCCATTGGGCAATATATATCGTCCAATATATTCAGAACTTTTTCACACAGTAATGTGGCGAGGATGTGAGAGCGAATCAAGGAACGGTAGAAAGTTCTTCAATATTTTTGCACTCCTGCTTTTAAGGATATCAAAAGCTTTTTATATGGATTTTGGTAGCATTATGTTTAGGGTTTTAACTTTTTAACGAACTTCGATGATGTTCAATAAAAGGATGACGAAGCTTCCTGTAATATCGCAAAAGTATCACTCCGGCCAGTATCAGAGTGCGGATCGAACACGAATGAACCAGGCCACCACGACAAGTAATAGGGCACCGTGGCCCCTGCATAACAGCCCTCATTACGAGCGACTCAAAGCTAACTCCTCAGACAAAAGTATGACCCGTCAACGAAAGCGGAGGGGGGGGCAGTGGCGAATCCAAGGGGGAGCTATGGAGCTGCAGCCCCTCCCATAGCTAAACCAGAATTCTTGATTTTATTTTAAATAACTACAACTCTTTGTTCTTAATTTCCCTTTCTTAAAAAAAATAATAAAAACGTGACAACATTGCTTTCTGGTTTGACAGCCTCGAAAATTTTCCTACTTTTCTAGTCATTCCATTTGTACTTGTAGAGTTGACACGGTCAGAAACATTTTTTGGCTAGTTATTTTATTGTATTTTTTATTAAATTATCGAAAGTATTGTATTGTTTTTTATGATTCTTATTGTCAGATGAGTAAAGTCTGTAAAGTTCAATTGTTTTGGTTTGCATAAGCCATGAGATTTCACATTCGGCAAGACGATACAAAATTTTTATAACCTCAGTCCCTCCCAGACACAAATCCTGGATTTGCCACTGGGGGGGGGGTAAAATTTCCTGTAATATATTCTCCCCCCACAATTTCCTTAGTGGCCTTATCGAAAGCGCTGAAATATTCAATATATCTGACACCAAATAAATGACTACACCAGAAATCATTCTTTGTGCATTCTTAGTGGTGGGATAGGCTGCAGTGAAGCCGGAACGTCGTTCAGGCACTGTCTTTTGTTTTTTCAATAAATAAATAATAAAAAAATTGTGAAAACATCCTATAAACAGCACGATTTTTGCCACCCAAGTTAGAGCGTTCCGGCACTGCTTTTAGAGAGTCCGGCACTGCTTATTTTGCGACTGCACCGTTGATAGGCTGAGAGGCAATGAACGGAAATGAAGGTTTTACTCAAATTACCCGTGGAGTGTTACAGGTCTCGGGAGGGCGATTAACTCAAATAAACTCCAACATGTGGTAATTGTGTGTATTGTTGGTACTGATTGAATCAAAAGTAATACATTTCAACGATTACCACGAGAACGAAACCTTACGTATGACTGATCACCGCTCAACTACCGATGTCTACTTAACACAGTATTGTTAATATATTATTTAGCCGTATTAAATAAATTTATTTTAATTTTAAAAATATTAATTCAGATTTTTCTGTAAAAACACCCCAGTCCACTGAATAGAGTGACCTCATTTCTTTAGTATACCTCTTTCCCAAAGCTAATTTAGTCGGGGTTTAACCCGGTTATTGGATTAAAAAAAAAAAAAAAAACGGTTATATACGAATCAAAAATTAACCGAAAAAACCGGTTAATAGAAATGAGAAAAACCGGTTTTCGGTTTTAACTGGTAGGTTTTTCCATTCGGAGCTCTAAAACGTGGAGATTCGTCAAAATCTCGAGTTCGAATTTTTTAACGATCACAATACTTTCTCTTTGTATGCGAGGAAGTAAAAACTTATTTTACATCTCCCCATATTTACATTACATCTCTCCCCGACGGGTGCTATCTTCAAACGCCTCCGTTTTGTAATGCGATCCCCCCCCCCCCCGCAGCGGTTCCTATATGCTCCGAATGGGAGGGGTTAAGATCAGAAATCCCTTTTCTCTGCACTGCAGAAGCTGGGACGAGGTACACGGTAGTAACTCTGTGCTTAGGATGACAAAGTTGTCCATCCTTGAGGGTTCGTGTAATAGATAAAAGTATACAAGTCATCACTTCAAAGCGCATGCGTGAAGACAGAGGGTATGTGTACAAATTTATCAAAAGTGAAAAAAAAGGTCACTTCTGAAGCACGTATGACTTATATTTTTTAAAAATGGATGATTGATATGAGGATTAATTTAACGATGACTTTTAACTTTTAAAAATACAGAGTAAAATAATTCGTATGTCAGGAGTAATTTTATTTGGGGCAGAAATTTTAATATTCAAATAAAATTGTTGTTCTAGTTTACTTTATAATTGAGTGATTATTTAAAACCCCACAGTACAATTTGTTAATTATTGTTAACTACTTTATAATAATAAATTAGTTCATTTACTTTATAAAAATAAATAAGTTATATAATTCAAAAGTATTTAATATTTTTAACGCTACATTTTGAAGAAACTTTAAATTGTTTACAGACAAGAACTTTGACAAATTCGATTCATTTAAGACATTGTTTCCTGAAAATGCCGAGGTAATATTTTTATTACGCTAATAATTATATGCGCATTATTCCAATATCCCTTTTAAAAGTATTCTTTTCAAAAGATCAAACAATAAAAAACTGTCATTTTGCTGCACCTCAATCAGTATGTATAAATTATGGCAATATTTGTTTAATATGGCTTCGAAGATAACGGTGGGTAGATAAACGTCTGAAAAAATATTTTGATTATTGATGAAATGTGTTTATCTGAATTAATGAAAAATGTATTTTTGATCCCAAAAAATTAATGTTTAAAAATGACCGTTCTTTTGTATAATAAGTTATGCTTAAAACCTGATTTCTTGTTATCTTTTTCCCCTTGGTGTAGGCATTGTTCAAAAACAATCCTTTTTTGAAAGATACTTTTAGCTTCGAATTTTTTTAAGATGAGTTTAAATTTCTGACTTTTTAAAGAATTTAGTTTTCCGACTTTTAAAAGACGATTTTAGTTTCCCGATTATTTTTATAAATTAATAAACAGTTTAAAGAAAACTTAAATTTTATCGTTTTGAACATTACAGCAAAGATAAACAAACTTCCTCAAAAGTATAGTAGATTAGCCCTGTTGGTGTGGTGTGGAAGTTTACAGAGGGAATAATGGCATTTCTTCAAAAACCGTTGAAAAGTACTTAAAAAAATTGCTGCATTTTTCAATATTCATGCTGCAACCAAATGTAAATAATCAGAAGGGTAGTGAGCAGGGGAACTCCGTATGAATTTTTCTTTTTTTATTTCTAATCCATTGTATCCTACTTCGAAAAAAAAGTATTTATAGTTTCCAGGTTGTCTATTTTATGATCCTATGTTTAAATAATGTATAGATTTTATATTAATTTCTATAAAATCACTTTTAAATTTTAAGTGCGTTTTTCTTAACCAACTTTTTTGAAAATGAACCCCCAACTGTTTTGCTATTTCACTTTGTCAAAATATTTAATTGCTGAAATAGAGATTAAATTAAAATCAATACAAAAATGTGGAGTTTACGAAGTTGGTGAAGGGGAACTTGCATTTCCTCCCCTAGCAGAAGTGGCGTTAGAGGCCCCCGAAGGGAGGACAAGACCTACTGTACAAGGGGAGGATGTGTGATGATGACCCCCTCAAATTTCCGCCAGATCTTTATTTATAGTTGAATAGCCCGTTGCGTGAACGGGGTACAAACATTTGCTCCAACAGGGGCCCTGGCTCCCCCAGGACATCCCACTGGCGCCACCCCTGCTATCTAAAAGAACTTGAAACACAAAATGCATTCCAGTGTAGTAGCCGCAAAGTAAGCATTGCCGGGACGTTCTAAAAGCAGAGCCGGAATGTTCTAACCTCTGTTTTAACCCTCTCGTACCTAGCCGGGCGGTTCCGGGGGGTCTACAAGTTTTGCCTTAACACCTAAGACGGCCGGTTTGAGGCGCTTTCCTTCGCTTGAGGGGTGGTAGGGTAGAAAGATGGCTTCATTGATAAGCGCGGTTGGAAGTCCAATTATCCTTGTCGGGGTCTTTCCCACAGCCCCTTTCAGTTCGCCTGAAGCGGAGGGAGGGGAATTCGACGAAAAAGTTTATTGCGAACTGACAGTGCTTACGTAGGTTTTTTCCCTTACAAGCTTTCTCCGCACATAATAGGAAATATTTTATAGCTGAATTCAAGAAGAAATCTTTTCCATTCTACTCCTATTTTCACTTCCGTTATACGCGCGCGGAACATATTATATCCCTATTTTTTCTTTCAGTTAAAAATTAAATAATAAACACCTG
Source organism: Araneus ventricosus (assembly GCA_013235015.1). NCBI lineage: Eukaryota > Metazoa > Arthropoda > Arachnida > Araneae > Araneidae > Araneus > Araneus ventricosus. The sequence goes on along the minus strand of BGPR01033704.1, from coordinate 3,407 downwards.
AGAAATTCAAAAAAGCGAAAAAATAAGTTCACGTGGCTATTTTAAATATTTTCATAAAGATTGCTAATAAGTAATGAAAAATCACAGCATTTTACATATGCTTCATTTAAATGCTCATCAGAGGTCCGATTATAGCATTTTTGATAACATTTTGTATTAGTTTCGTAACTGTTTCTCCCGTAATATTTCTATATATCTTTATTTTACATTAACTTTGTTGTTTTTTAGTCCTGTGTCTTTGATTCTAAAAATAACGTTCTCTTTTTTTATGTCCACTGGAAGGTGGACATTGGGCGGAACTGCATAAAATCTGTGTTATAATATCTATCCAACAGAGATTTTCGATGGCATCAATTCTTTTTATACCCTTATCCATATTTTTTCGTTTAAAAATTACAATGGATTAATTAAAGAGGTGCTTTAAATATTGTAAAAATATAAAACATAATCCAATGTCAGGTATTTCTTGAGACATCATTTTTCCAGAATAACGAATTTAGAACATCAACTTTTGTTTGTCATATTATAAAATCTAACAATTTCTCCTTTTTTGATTCTTACCACCTGTCACTTCGTACAGAAACTGAAAAATGCATTGTAAATAATTTTGAAATACATTTAGCGTCAGATTGAAAGCCAAATCTTCAAGACTTAACTTCTCGTTTCTTTTTTGGTAAAATTTATTTGAGTCATGTCCGTTTATTTAAAGGAATTACATAGACACAGATTATTTTATATCTCTCTTAAAAGATTTTTAGAAAGTTCGACAGTAGAAAACCAGTTATCCGATTTTAACCCTCACAGGGGCGGTGGTTTTGACTAAGGCTGTCAAAAAATGTGAGCGCCATGGGAAAAAGTAATTTGGCGCCCCGTCAGAACCATAACCAGGAATTTTAAAGCCTATATCCCAACGAAAATGTCTACCTAATAGAGTAATTGAGGAACAAAAAAAAAAAAAAATGTCACCTGTTTTCCAACTGTCGCTTTTCAATTTTATTGATCTTTGTCTTTTCAAAACAAGATTTTGCAAGAGAGCTTCTCTAATACGTGTTACTTCTGTAACAATCATAGTTTATGATTTGTTAACAGATTGACTGAGTATGATTTTTTTTTAAATGATATAGATGTTTATGCAACATTACAAAATCTCTGGCTCTAGTTACAAGCCCTAACCATAGCTTTACTTTTAACTTCTTTAACATTATAATTAATTTTTTTCACTCAAAATTATAATAAATCAATATAGTAAATTTTTAGGCGCCTTTGGATCAATGGCACCCCTGAGCCCATTGGATAAGATGGCTCTGGTTTCTACAGAAAACCACCTATTTAAGAATTTTTAACGTAGGCAAATTTCCTCTTTATGTTCATTTATTTGATGAAAATAAGCTTTCAGATATTCAATAAGGCCAACTAAAGGCAAAAAGAGTCCTCTTTTTTCATGGTTTTATGTAGGGATAAACTTTGTTTGCCCAGAGGAAACAAATAAATTTCTTTGTAATGAATTTCGCAAAAATGGACTAGTTACTCTGTCGAAATTTCTATATTTTTTTTCTGTATGCTCTTTTTTTCAAAATTGACAAAACCGAAAAAATATGAACGAAATTTTGAAGTGTATTGTAAATTATTGAGGGGGTTTCGACGAGAACCACGCCCGCGTAGAGCCAAAATTTCCGCGCTTTCGTTGTTACGCCGATATAAAGAAATATATTTGTTATACAACTGATAAGATCATCAATTTGGAGAACAAGTTGACAGAACTTAGAAAGAAGGACAGATGTTCGTACTCTATCAGTGAGAATCTCCAGTATCTCATTTGTAGTTTTCGACAAAGGAACGAAGAAACACTCTTTTATGAAAGAGAGCCGTATACAACCGACAGTAGTTTACGGTATTGTCCCTTTACGTGAACAATTCTGTCAACAGCTAACACTGTGTTGCGCACCGGGGTACTTGCATCGGCATTTATCAGGCGCTGTACAATAAGTGAAAGGCGAACGGCGCCACATAAGCTGTTAAAGGACATTTTCACATTTTGTTTTTCTTATTATTTATTTCGGGTAAAAAAAGCAGTGCCAGAACGGTATTCCGGTGCGTTCCACCTCCACTATGATGCATATCCAGTTTTATTTTAAAGTACAACAGGAATCTTCATTATAAATTTATGTACTTCGTTCAAAAAGTTTTACTGGAACATTTTTAAGGCCAATAATTCTGAAAAAACATAATTTTTAGAAAAAGTCATTAAAATGTAGTTACTCCTCTGAACCCATTAAATATTCATTTTATATATTAATACATGTTATAATGCTATATTAGTCGCATATATTTTGGAGATGATATTGTACTTCATTAATAGGCGTTGTTATTGTACTTCCCTTAATATAATGAACATTAAGCGTTTCATACTGAAATTAATTTTTAATTTAATAATTAATTTTTTCCCGCCATTTGACTACCGTCCGTTTACCCTCCTTGCTTTATTTAGTTCAAGGAAACAAAACATTAACACGCAGAGAATTCATCCATTAAAGTTATAACGGAAAGAGAAGATGATCATTCGCCTTTTAAATGTCTTGCTTTCAAGGGCGCCCATATGATAGTTTGTAGAGGGGGAGGGGGCTAGACCTGGGGTTATGATTATTTTTAATATTTTGGAAGACGAATGGCAACTTGTAAGTAGCCATAAAAAACTTCCAGTTCCGACCCTGTTAAAAACTTTGTCCTGTTACTAAAATACTAGGCCACAGTACTCATACTCTATAAAAAAGAATAACACATTGTTTTAACTACTTTTTTTAAAACCAGTGAATATTTAACAACACAAATGAAGGAGCAATGTCCTTATACTTTAATACAGAAAACAAACTAAAAATATACACCTCATAAGATTTTACACCGGTATTGACATGAGAAGCAAACTGTAAAGTAAATTATTATGCATAGGTTAGTTTATGGATTTGACATTAATATTTATCTGAAAAAGCAAACTATAAATTTCTTTTCATCTTGCCGAACAAGTCAATCACTTTGTCCTCGAAACCAGGACTTTTCGCTCTTTTCCGCGGAGGACAAAAAAATTTTTCTTCCTCCAAATTCAAAATTTCAACTCACATTTTACGTTTTAGACCTTCCTGAATATTAATTCTTTTTCGACTTTTAAGTCATTTTCTTGACAGAAAAACACATGACTATACTATATTTTTCCCTTTCCCTGAGAGCTAGGGGGCGGCCCCACCTTGCCCCCGGGCATGGGTGCCCATGCTTGATTTAACCACACAAGACGTCGCAGAATTCAGAGCCCAAATGCTAGGGAGGGGTTAGATCACACCAAATCTGGTAATTTTCTGGAAGCAGCCAAAAAAGTCGGAAATCAAATACAATCCTCTTATTTGGTGCATTCAGAA
>BGPR01033703.1:0-16846 GCA_013235015.1 Araneus ventricosus | reverse complement strand
ACGATTTTAAAAACGAAATCGATTTTTATATATTAAATTAATGTGAATTATCACAGTTTACGCAAAGTGTAAAAAAGAAAAAAACAACCAGTCTACAAATACCTTACCAAAGTATTTCTTTTGATCAGAAATGTCACAAAGTTTTAAAAAAACTGCCGAAAGTATCCTAATCTTTTTTTGAGGCCTATGTATGCGATATGTATGAGATAAAATCTTTCGCAAAACAGATCTAATTCACACTTCAGTTATGCTCGAATCAATCAATTTTCATTTTAAGAAAATTAATCAGAAGCCAGCCACATCAAAGTTAGCTGAATCAAATTCTTTGCTTGTAGTTGAAGGGTACAAATTTTATCCCGAACCTTTTAATGCATAAAACTGTGAAACCTACCTCTTTCTGTCCATTTTTTTCCTTGACCTCCATGAAATTATACTTGTAAACATGCTTTTTTAACGACTAAACAAAATGGCTTTTTCAAACTACACTTTTACATGCATAATTATATAACCAATAGTATAAAGTGTAACTAATTTTCAAACTCTAACTGTAATCGAAACAACTTCTGAAATGTTTGATTTACTTAATAATAATGCCATTCTAAGAATTCGAAATTCTGAAATGTACCAAGAAATTGACAAAAAAAGTATAACTTTTACAAATGCATATTTGCCTACCAATTTTTAAAAACAACACACAAGCATAATTATAACCTGTTGTTCTCTAAGTCAAAATATATGTAAGGATTTAAAATATATGTTCAAATATGCCTACGAATTAAAAACTTATGCATAGCAAATCAAATATCCTCACGGATTATTCAATTTCTCGCTTCCGGCAATATTGCTTGATTGAAAAGAATAGTAAAAAAAGGAAATCACGTCTTAATACGCATGCGCAGTTTGCCCATCTTAGTTTATCATTCTTGATATATTATAGTGTTTCTATTGTGATTGGAAATAATCACGTATCCATATCAAACATTTATTAACTGAAATCGGAAATCGTGACTTTCATTATTAGTAGACACAGTAAGATATGTGTCTACATGGTAGACTCACCCGATGTTGATGTCTTTCCAGATCCAGGAGGAGTGGTACATTCTCTCGAGACGGTTCAGACGCTTTCGGTGAAAGTCGGCAATGTCCGGCTCATCTCGCGGAGGACCTGCTCAGTGAGAAGAAGGGTATGTAAGAACAGTGATAATAAGAACAGTGAAAGACATTCAGAATTCAGTTCGCGATCTTCGCGAACTCTTACAAGTCTGGTGGTGTAAAATCTATGCTATTAAAGATATGGTACCTTGCTTACCTGAAGTCTGTTTTTAGCCAAATGTGTAGCACTTGAAAGAGTTAGCATTTAAATTATGGGTGGATGAAATGAACAAATAGAAAACGCGAATTTTCTCCAAAAAGTAGTTAGAAAGGGAGGTCATATAAGTATTTTTTTTTGTACTATTCTGACTATTTTCATGACAAATGGATTGGAGAAAAGATTTAAAAAAAAAGAGAGTAAAATCATAATTAGACTTGGCAGGTATCAAATACTGACGATTACAATAAGCTAAAATGCAGACAAAGTATTGCCTGCTATTTTTTGGTTGGCATGTAGGACAAATGGGGCAAGAGCTTGTCATCACTATTAGCACAAGATATTTTACGATATTCCCACGATGTTGCTATGATATTCTCAATGTTGCACAACATAGCAAAGATATCGTATAAATATTGTAGAACATTTCATGCTAATATGGATGGATATTATGGATAAACTGAACAATATCCATTCATTGACAAAAAATTGAGTTAATGAATGCTTCGTGACTTTTTAGTATAAATTACTCAACACATAGGAATATATTTTTAAGCACTGCTTGTTATTAGCCATTTTCTTTCCGGCGATACAAATACTGCACAAGATCTTCTTCCTCTGCCCTTTCGTCAGACACAAATGCCTTTACAGTAACTTATTAGGATTTCTCCCTCGTCCTCCCAGAAGGAACTAATAAGAGGAAGCTTCTGATCACCTGCAGATTGTTTTAATCTCCTTTCGTATTGTAGTATATAAGAACGAAATTTACTGTTATTAAAAAAAGACAAGAATAGGTAACCCAGAGGGTGGTCGAATTAACAACAGATCTTATCTCAATGGAATTTTAAAAAATGACATAGTGTTAATTTCCAAAATAGTGTCGATGACTTGAAAATGGTGAAAGAACTTTCCTGTTCCTGCATCAAAATTCTCTTCTTGAGAGAATACTTCAGATTCCATAAATACCCTAAGACAACTTCAGTTTATAGTACGGAGAAAGTTACGAGTGACTCTCCATCGTTGAATGACGTCACACACGTTTCTAAATGTCTTAAAACTACAGAAAGATCTTTATGAAATTAAATAAATTGAAAAATCATTATGTTACAAACATAGTTTCATTACTTAAAATATGGATCACTGGTATTTAAAACTAAATTGCTTTCAAAAAGGTTAGCTATATTTAAATGCCTTACGATCATATGCAGCATTTATTCAAGTTAATAAAAGACCACGTAGCTTTCACCGTATTGTAAGCTTCAGTTTTCACTGACTGTAGTTATATTCTACAGATCAATCGATATAGTATATAAAACTGAAATGCCAATTTTTATGTAAGCTATAGGAATTTATACTACTGAGTATATTTTCTTCAAATTATGCTCACAAATACTATGAAGCATAAAGAAGGTTTTAGTCAAAGTCTCGTGAGAATTAATTAAATAGTTACTTTTTAAATAATTAAAAATTATGTTTCCACTGTGCCAGGGTTGCGGTGATTTAAATCAGTTGATTAAAATCACTGATTTAAATCACGATTTAAATCAACTGATTTTTTTAAAAAAAATCACTGATTTAAATCACTTTATTTTAAATATCAAGTTAAACTGCTTTAATGAAATAAAATTGTTCATGTATCTTGAAATAGTGATTTTAAAGTATTTTTAAATGCATATTTAAAGAAAGAATATATAGAACATAAAAAATATTTTATTGAATTGACGTAACTAGAGTACTTTCCATATCTTTATTTTTGAGAACACAAGCAAATTAGATTTTAACCCTTTGTGGCGCAAGCCAATAATTTTTTGAAAATACGATGAGAAAACATCATGAATAGTTTTAGTTTATTGTCTAGACATAGAATCTACAAAAAAAGTTTTTTAAAAAACTTACTTCATTCCGAGGAGGGGAAGTCGTCCCCGTTTCGAATTCATCCTCATGAGAACCCCTTAGATACCAACCACCTTGATACACTCAAAAATTATTGTTGAATCTTACAGAAAATTATAAATTAAAACTTCAAGAATATTGGAGCAAACTTTTCGAGTTACTTTGCTAAAATTGTTAAACGTCCAGAACTGAAAAATTTCTTATCTCCGAGTTAAGGAATTTTCCCAAACTTTATCTCTAATAATTCCTATTCCGAGACAAAATTTCATAAGGCTGCTATATACATTCTAAAAGGAGTACTATTAGCCCTATCCTAAACCTATTATTTTCCATTTATAGTTGAATTTAACGATTGAGAAGCGAGTGAAATTAGGTGTGCCATTAACTGCAAACTTTGCCGCAAAGGGTTAAAAAAATCTCTAATGAAGCAACACAATAAAATGCAAAGTATGAGATGCTCCTTTTTTTATAAAATAAAATAAATATTGTGAAAGGATCATGTTCACAAAGAAAGAACATCGTAAAATGCAGTGAGTTTCATTTTAATACTGGAGAAAACTAAATAGTGTTGGGAACAACAAAGTTTTTATACTGCAATAATGTTCAAATGTAAGATAATTAAGTAATGCATATAAACGTTCCAAAAGAAATACAAACATCTACATAGTGCAATTTAAACTATGATCTATACTTATAAAAGGCAATGTTTGTGAGTGTGTGCGCAATGTCCAGACGAATCTATCACACTTACAGTCATGAAATTTGGCACACAGGTAAGGTAAATGCTCCAGTAGTGGGCCACTTAAGGGTATTTCCTCAATTATCACCTAAACTTTTGAGAAGTTTCGCTAATCTCTATTTTTTTATGGTTGTTCAAACTTTTATCTAAAATAATAATCACCTGAAATATCAAAATAATTGTAATATAATTTTTTGAAAATTAAAAACTTAGATCACTCCTATGCACCAGAAGTGGGCATAGCAAACTTTTGATGTACCAGTAGTGGACATACCAAAAGTGGGCCACCCAGATTTGTCAATTGTGCCAAATAAAAAAGAATAAAAGCATTGTATATAGTAATAATAACAATACATTAACATTATACACTATAAAAAATGCAATAAAAATGGCTTGATATAGGTGAAATCTTTTATTTATAGATTCTAGTCGCATGAGTTTTACATTTTTTCTCTAACAGCCAATTTCTTTTATTAAAGGTATATGCTAATTATCGATCTTTCATTTTAAGTTCTGTTTGGGGCATTATGGATATTAAATCTTGATATTTTATGTTGAATAAACCTTTTTTTCCTTTTATCATCTTCCCTCTGCAGCCAGAAAAGAGCCCTTTAAATGGTGATGGAATATTTTTCGATGGTCCAGCAATGCGATAGTTATTATTGTCTGCCTCGTTACAGAGCCCAACTAATTCTTGAATATCAGTCTTTTCCTCAACAGAACTATAAAATATTTATTTTTTAAGTAATTGGTCAGATTGTTCCATTAGTGTACCAGTAGTGGACCATTAGTGTATCAGAAGTGGGCCATGTGGCCCACTACTGGTTCTGATAAAAATAAAGCGAATCTAATTAAATAAAAAGACTTTACAAGATATAACCTTCTTATTAACCATCCAAAACAGTCTATTTTGAGAGAAAGCATGTGTTTCAGTACTGGCCTTCCTAGGCCCACTACTGGAGCATTTAGTAAAACATTGATCCAAAAGTGGGCCACCCTTCACTATCCATAAATTATCAATATTATTTAATTTAAAGATAGTTTATAATACATCCATCATATAATCAAATAGTATCAATAACAATTCATTTTAAAAACAAATAGAATGTATGCTAAAAAATAGTTGAATAAAGAGTTGCCTCTTAAGGAAATCACTAAGAATAAGCTGAAAATGCTTCTCTCAGAGACCAACTTCAGCAACAAACTTTCTAGCTCCTAACTAAACAGGAAATAAAAGCTGTGCATTTGGTATTTAGTTGATAAGGGCTTCAGCCTACCAGAGGCATATCTTTTATTTCATTGGAATGTTGGAATTTCTTGTTTTTCAACTTAAAAATTCAAGTGGCCCACTACTGGAGCACTTACCTTAGTCCTGATGGTGACTCAATGCACCTCGAAGCCTGAATTTAAAAATTTTATCTAAAAAAATTTTTTATTCATTAAAAATTAGGATTAGAGAAAGCTTCAAAACTTGTGTTTGTAATGAAACAAATGAACAGCTGAGTGTAAAATTCTCCAATATTCTAACATACAATAATATATCTATAGTCAAGAAATGACAATTTTTATTACATTTTACCTTAATGAAATTGTCTTATATTTCAAAAGTATATTATTTTTATATTATAATTCACAAATATTTTTTAAACAGTTAAATTTTTTAATTAAATTCTTTTAAATTTGTTTTTTTTAAAGAAAGTACAGCTTAATGACTGGTATGTTGTTATATATATATATAATTCTAGGACTGTAGGGCTCATTGTCTAATATACAAATGTTAAATATATATATGTAGTTTTAAAAAAATCATTAAAATCAAAAAAATCTTGATTTAAATCAAAAAAATCCGATTTAAATCAAATAAATCGATTTTTTTGAAAAAAATCAAAAAAATCGACAACCCTGCACTGTGCATGAGCAGTTCAAGCACTTGTGCTTTAAAAATTATTAATAACTTCCGGAGAAAATTAGCTTCCAGCAGTTTTTAAAAGTCGTTTGATTCAACTGACATTCTCATTTGAATTTTTTTTAAGTTTTAGATAATAAGATGATTTTGTGTATTATAATATTTTATTTAAAAGTATTTTGCATTAAGATATTAGACATAATTTTTTTTTCATCCTGAGCAACGCCGGATATATCAGCTAGTGCATAAAAAAATTAGATATATGTGTGGCGAACGCATAACAGTCAATTATACCCACTCCACAATCTCATGCTACTTTCATAACATATCGCACTCCATGCCTCTGCAACTATAACCTTTAAGGTTATTTAAGCAGTGTCAAGGACATGAATTGGAAGAAAAATCACAACACCCGAGGGGGGTGACCTCTCTTAGACCTTAACAAATTCCACTCACTGCTGTCTAGTTATTAAACTCTACAAATTTGCAAATGTTATCAGGAGCGAATCCATTAGGATGGACTGCTATTGTATGTAAATTATTACTTTTGTGTCACAGGCAGGGACGTGGCGAGCGTCTCACATCTGGGGGGGGGTGTGAGATCCAAAAAATGCCGACTCTCATGACAAATATTTTTATAGTGCCTAATATACATACATGTTCCTGCTGTGATGCATAATATCATTTTCAGTGATGAGGACACGAAATATCTAACAAAGACAAAAGACATGCCTTCAAAAATCACATTGAAAAAATAAAGACAAAATTTAGCTTAGCAAAGGCACGGTTTTATTCCCTCCTCGGTAGGAAGTCCTAACTCTCGATGGAAAATAAACTCGCCCTTTATAAATCACTTTTGAGACCATTGATTAGCTGTGCTTTCCCAATGTATGTGTGTGGGTTCAACCCATCAGAAAAACTGTGAGCACTACAAGAAAGATATCACAAATGTCCTCAGAAACTAAAGTTATTCGTAAAGATCTGAAACGCAAAACCATTTGGAATTTATTTAAAATATAACCATAAAATATTTGAAAAAAATGGATAATAGATATTAACGAAGCCGCAAGAGAGATTCCAGTGCATGACCCTAGTATAAGAACAGTTGCAGAGCAAAGTTCTATTTAGAAGCACCCTCACCTTAAGACTTTCGGAATCGACATATAGCCTGATTTCTCCAATATAATCAAAAGAACATATCAACAATGCAGTACAATTTTATTAATATAAATTATTTCATTATCACTATAATTACTTTAAACTGAATTTTATTTCTTACCATCATTAAATTCAATTAATCATAAATAATACATTCTGATACAAAAATAATATACATATAATACATATAATATTTAAATAATACGAATAATAATCAATCCTTGGGCGCTTAACATATCATGCCACTAAAATTTCATTCATAGATGTGGCAATAAAAAAAATCACAGTCTGAAAGATCCCTTCTTTGGTCATTTCTTATTACTGAAATAATTATTGTAATTCAGGTATTTAAAATATTATGAAAAAAACACATCAAGGTGTTAATTTTTTTTAAATATGCAAACAATAAAAATATCAATTTTATTAATCTTTAAATTTTTTACATTTAAAATTTGAGAATTATTTTATTTAAAATCAAAAGTGAAATGTTTTTTTTACAGAGTAGGTGTTTGGCCAAATCGTCATTCTTTATATCACTAATCTTGATGTTAAAAAAAAAACACTGCTTCGAAAATTCAACTTTCATTTGAATTTCCGTTTATTATTATATTGCTTGGCATTCGAACGGAAAAAAAAGGTTCTTTTTATTTATTCCTCATCCAAGAGTACTTGAAAAATCGCAAACATCTGCTGGTAATATATATGCTTTGCAGAATTTTTTTTAGATAATGAAAACAAATCATGTTAAAATAAACAAATAATTAATGCAACAAAAAGCAGTAATAAAATGAAAAACGGTGCAACGACTAATTCAGATTCCAATTTTAGAAAATCTTTGTGTAAAATTAAGATACAGCATGAGAAAACGGCAATTTTAACTAAAAAGGCAAAAAAAAAAATCTATTTTAAAATTTACCTTTAATAAAGAGATACATAATGAATAAATAAACAATTAACAAATTTTTTAATTAACAAAGTAATAATATTCTGATTTTTTTAAAGAAATAATGTTAATAAACTTACTTAAACTTTTTTTAAAATAATTCAAAAAAAATGAGAAATATTTAGTGCTGTTTTTGATTGGATACATTGCTTGGATTCTAGAGTCAATAAGAACCTTAAAAGTTATTTATTCACGATCGATGACGCATCTAAAGTAAGGACAGAAACATTTAGAAATATAAAGAAAATTTAAAATTTTCATTCTTGACATTTAAATGCAAAATAAATTCGAATTACAGGAATTATATTTAGGCATTTGCGTATAGAAATTTTAAGAATAGAGAAAAATCAGGTACTTACGATTCGGATAAAAAATGTTTAAATTAACCAAGTTCCACAGTAATAATAATGATTTAATTCACCTATAGTAAAGCAGATTTGGTGTATAAAAGTCTTTTTTGTACTTTATCAGCCACACTCCGCTTTCTGGATTGAAATTTCTTTATGTTGTCTTTAACTTTACTTACTATTCAGGTTAATGTCCCATTCATTTCCCTTGTAATACAAGTTAGGGGTTTTGTGATGTAAAACAGCAGCTTCTGATCATGAGTCTGTCAGTCTACTTCCACCCCTTTTTTCACGAAGATGGTGCAATCCGAAGACACCATGAAATTACAGGATTCTTAAGCTGTCTGCTCGTAAGCTTCCAGGTTGGAAAGAGATTATTTTGTGTATTTGTTCCTTATGTGGCGGGTAACATTTCCCAGTGTTTCTGGGCATAATTATCAAGATTTGGAAGATAAATGCTGACATTTTACATAAGAGAAAATTTAAAATGAGAGCTAGATATATTTTTCTATTAAACACACCAACTCACAAAAAATAAATAAATAAAGATGTTACAGAAAGATTAAAAATATATGATAATTTTTTTTTTTTTAAATCAAAGTGTAGAACATATCCATTTTACCAGTTAGTTTAGAAGTGGATACTTTTAATTTTGCAGAGAATTAAGAACTTTGGGTAATTTTACAAAGGGGTAAAAATATAAGTTATGAGACAAATTGAATGATCACTGCACCCTCATTACAGTTAAGATTTACTCAGATATGAGAAAAATTATATAAAACCTTTTTTAGAAAAAAGCGTATACCATTCCCTTTTGTCAGAAAAGCTACTCATGTATTTCTTCAAAATATTTAACCTTTCATTTTAAAGCTTTTTTTGCCAACCATCTTTCTTTTGAAATCTAGGGAATGCACATTTTAATAAAAGGAATATAAAAAATTCCCAAACTTTATTTTAAGCAATAGTTTGTTGCTCAGGTCAGCGGCATAAGATTGGCATTTCTTAAAATTCCTGAAACAGTTAGCATTTGAATAATGTAATTATTATTATTAGCAGTAACAAATTTGCATATTTTAAGAGGCTAAATTTTACATTCTCAGGATTGAAGATGTTTTCGAAATGCAATCACTGAATGTTATAAGTCAAGTTTCTTTCTGTATAAAAAATTCGATAATAGAAAAAAAAAAATATATAGTAAGTTGGAGAAAAAAGAAATCCATTCATTCATATAAGCAGGAAAGGTTAAAATATATACACCAGGTTAATATTTGTCTCCTGCTGTATAATAAATCCGCGCCATTATGAAACGTATATCAAATTAACAAAATTTTTATATAAGATATTTTTTTATAAATACTATGATGAAAGATAAGCATACTAAATGAATGCTATTAAAAGTGTTAGCATCTCTCTCAAAGTTTCTTAAATCAATATTATAAAAATTTAAATAATTATTTATTCCTTTTTTTATGTCGTGGAAAAAATTTTCATAATATTTTTCTTATACTTAAAATATAATAATTAGCATAAAATAAGCCCACAGTAAATATTAAAATTTAAACTGTCTTTTTCATTTTTTTTTCGTTTTATTGTTACTCAATACTTCGCCTTCGAAAAAATTATGTTATTTTTTAAATTCTAAGATATTAAGAAAACGTAGTATTAATATTTTCTCTTTTTAACTCATCTGAGTGAAAGAAAAAAAGTTATAAAACTTAGATAGATGAGGATATTTGAGCAAAACTCTTTACTTTCTGACATACGAAGTAAAAAAAAAAATTATATAAACACCAAAAAATTCGACATCCAGTTTGATGATTTTCTACATTAGGTACCCGAATACGAAAAACGTTTCTGGAGTTATATATGTGTCTCGCTTCGTCCGTCTGTAAACTGCCATACCGATTTCGGTGTGTGTCATTTTCTCGGCAATATCCTAAACGCATTGGTCCCCGATGAGTAATAAAACTCGGCAGTTGCGGCCTTGTGTCCAAAAGGTGACTGGGGGACCAAACAGGAGGATGACACTTTTATTAAGGAGTACACTAGAAAGTCTAGAAGAACACTGCCGCGCAGATGGGTAATAAATTTCGGGATCTACAAAACAGTGGCATCTCATTTCTTTCATTGCTCACAGGAATTTATCTTTATTTGTTTACTAGAAGGAAAGTTTGGCCAGGCGGGCAGTTAACAATAGATGCATACACGCATACCCTGAACTCGGTGGAACAGCTCCCTACTCAGTGACAACAATAGTCTGCAAGAGGAATTTAAAACCAACTTAGTAAATAAGTTCCTTTGTTTTTTTTTTAGCGTTTCAATAAATAATTCTACAAATGTTGTGGATACGCGAATAAAATAATACGTTCGATTACTTTTTCAAAATTTTAAACTCATTTAGTCAATTTGCCGACTTCAGAAAAATCTGGGAGATTCTCACCCCCCCCATACGTCCCTGGGTCACAGGGCATGTTGATAAATAAATCTATGAAAACACTCAGAAATTACACTGTGAGGCATATGAAAAAAAAATTGGTCACGGGTAATAACTACATACAATGGAAAACCTACAATAAAATGCGAGGAAAAATTCATTACAATACAAAACATATAAGTGAGAAAAGAAAAATATTTAAAAAAAATTTTTAAAAATGTTTACATTACAACATAATTAGAGCTTTAAAACTTTTGTGTTCAGACTCCTTCTTGCCTATACTATCATACAGTGGCGTAGATCAGCTCAGAAACAAGCAGTGCTTCAAAGTTTTATAATTCAAGTTGTATGAAATTTTGTGCTGATTATTTGGTATATATGATGTATATATGATGATAATATACTAAAATTGATAGTTTTGTGAAGTATAAGAAAAAAAAAAAAACTGGAGGAGAAAAGAATTTATGTTTTTTGGATATAACTAAAATTCCAACAAAACGTATTGGTAGTAAACCTCAGAATCGTAATCAGCATCCGAAAAAAACATAAAGCAAAAATTAAAACTCCTTCAGGGTGGATTTGAAAACGACTTAACGACGTTTACTGGGAAAAAGCGAAAAGAGCCAAATGAAGTCGGGCCAAGTAAGAGTTGGAAAAATGCAGCTCAAATTAATGTAATTTCAAGCGGAGAAAGGTTGCTTTTCTCCCTTCGCCTCTTTGCGTTAATATCAGGATCCACCAGGAGGGGCAAAACTTGATGCAGCTATGGTCTGTCTCTCTCTTAATTCTTGATTGATTTTCCGTCTTCTTTTTTACATTTTATTACTTTTTTGCCATTTTCGTTGATCACTGAATTCTCAAGGTGGAAAAAGTAAATAATTAGAATAAAAAACGAAAATACAATCTTTTAAAATAAAATTTCAGGAGGGACTGCAGCCTCTTATAGACAGGCCGCCACTGCCATCATTATAAACTACAGTGCTGCGGCTTAGGATAATTGACTTGGCTGATTAGTTAACGACATTCAGTGTGAAGCTAAATGAAAGAAAGTGAATAGTCTCTATAAGGAATGTGTCATAAATTCATGGTACTTGTCCGCTCTCGTCCGTGCGTCCCTGCAGTCTGCGAATCCTCGCACCGCTTCTGGGCCTGAAAGCAAGCGCCGTCGACAAGCAGCCATCCCGCTCGAACAACCCTCTGTCAGCGAGATCAAAAGAAATTTCAAACAAATAAAAAAAAATATGCTTTAAAACAAGACGTTTTTCATAGATAAAAAATATTTGTCATAAATATTTTAAAATCTTAAATTACCAATAACATAAAATGTTACAGCAATTAGGTTAAACTGAATCCTAGACACATTCGCATATTTTGTTTTCATGGATACATAAATAATAGGTAGATACATTTACCAACAAATGCCCACCAATACAAAACCAATTCAATGAGAATGCGAAAGTAATTTTCAATCTTCATTCTCCCCTTGCATGCATCCATATTTCATACGCTTGAATTTATTAGCATTAATATTATCTTTGTTTACCCAAGCCATAAGTTAACCCTCTGACTACTCATCCGCGATTCCGCGGAGGTAAGGAAATGAATCTATTTTCAGCTGAATCCACCACTGCAAGCTATAGTGTTTACCTAAAACTATTACAGCGTCAGATCATATACTAATAAAACCTTGCGCATAAATAATAATTCGCTGTCTTCAAGAAGCGTATTTGAACATTTACCAAACGGTGCATCCTAATTAGAGATTTTAAAAATTCTGCAGTCGGAGGGGTTAACCAGTAATGAATGATGCCACTTTAAATATAAATATAGTAAATAAGCAGTAACCACTTAACAGTATTGCCCGATGTGTCGGGATGGGACCCATAGTTTGAGAAACTTTGATGAAGAAAAGAAAGAATTTTGAACCCAGGCGTAATTTTACCATTAGAAGGTAATAAAGTAGGCAATCAGTAATGTTTAATAGTAAATACAGAACTGACATACCAGGACGTTTTGGAACATTGGCATCTGTAAATACAATCAGCCCAGCATACTGTAAGAATGGGAAGAAAAAGGAATGGTTAAAACAAATATTAAATAATAAAGTAAAATATTAAAACCAATTAATTGAAAATTATCAGTTTACATCATTACTAAAATGAAACATTATTTCAAATGAATGACTCTGTATCGAATTTTCCACTCCAGTGATTCTCAAACAATTCTGCGCTCTCCCCACCACCAGAGAAAACATAATAATAATAAAGACGAGTGGAAAGAGAAGAAAAAATGGTGTAGAAACACGAAATGCAACCCATACAATTTTAATTAATTAATATCCCGTTTTAAAGCTACATGAGAGCCTTTTGGGGAATCATAATTTTGAAATGGGGTCTGATGACAAGAGTTATACTAAAGCGACAACTCCCTCTTGAAAATCTCTATATACTACACAAGCAGGTGAAAATGCGATTCCAGAGAATAGGCTCGTGTCAGTCCGTTCTATAGAGTGGGAATTTGTAGGAATCCGGTTTCGAAATGCATGGCTCGCAGATCCCGAAGCTGAGCATGATAACAGACCACTATGATATACAGGATGTCCACACTTATCGTGGTCTAATGCCAAGTAGAAGAATATAAATACTGTTTGGCAGAAGGATTTGGCGTCATTTTGAATTTTCCAAGAATCTTGAAGATTCAAAAATCATTTTACCAAAGGAAATCACCCAATCTTATCAAATGTGTAGGCGATCTTGATAGAAATTCTCTTAATCAGTTTATTCAAAGTATGCATTTGCTATTACTTTTTTATTAGTTTTCTATTGTAAAAAGCATACTTAGAGAATACTGCAATCATAAAATCTGTACCTCCAGATTTTGATGGTTACATGTTTTATACGCTGGTCAGAAAACACATTTTAAAATAAATTGTTACGTCTGTCTGGGTGTATGTGAATACGATAACATAAAACATGATGAATTAGGGGTGATTTGATGCGTGATCTTAACACCAAAATTGTTCTCCTGCATGAATTTTCAAGTACGTCTTTCCGGGGAAGAGGTACTTTTACCTAAACATAAACTCGATATTCTTTACAGCACTATGAGATGGCAAGGAACTCATTTCAATGTATTTATACGCACGTTGAGACGCATTGAATCAAAATAGGCAAGCATTTTTTAAATATTGAATTTATTTCTATGTAGCGTAGCCACTCCTAAAAAAAAATTTTAAATATATTTTTTGGTTATTCAGACTCTTTACTACATCATTAATTCAAAAATTAAATACATGTTTTTTTTGTGTGGAAATTTATTTTTTGCTGTAACTGATATTATTTTTTTGCTTTAATTCTAGGCGATAAACAGAATGAATCAAACTAGTATCACTGAATACACATTTTTTTGGCTTTTACGATGGTATAAAATCGTTTTATTCGAATAATAGCTTCTAAAGTAATCGCCGAAATAGCAAGGAAATGACCCAAATAAAAGCAACAGTGAGCAAACTGCCTCTGAAAACGCAATTTTAAATGTGCAGGGATTTCTTTATTGACGTAGCGAAGAAGGCGTTATACAGCAACTAAAGAACATGGTGAAATTAAAGAGAAGACACTTTCTATTTTATTTTTCTGTAAATTTTTAAATTTTCGTTTCGGATTAAAGTAATTTCTGATTCATAAATTCAGTGTTCTATGAATCTAGAGGCAACGAAAAGAACTATTACCTGGAAGGTGTGGAGGTGTCGATTCCGTACGAGAGGAAGGGTAGTGGACAAAAGTTGGGTTTGTTGTCACGTGATCTCCAGGAATAGGACAGGGTTCTGCTGGTCCAGGTATCCTGCCCATCGAAAGAAGTTCATCTTCTCCAACACCTGCAAAGATGGTTTGTGTCAATGAAAAAAATGCTTTAAAATACATTTTTATGAAGTTTTTTTTTAATTTTAAAAATATTTCGAGTTGGTAATTAGAATATTAACACTTCAAAATTCATTTTCAATTTTTGATGATTGTTCAGAGTGTACATCATTGCTTTATAAAATTAAACCAGAAAGTTATATATTTTCATCTGGCTGCAATGTTATATCTGGTATGTGTTGTGTTATTTGATGAGAACTAAACGGTAAACAAAGAAATAAGTGGTCTCACTTGACTTTCCTTGTTCGTTTCGGCATCAGGGTGCGTCTGGTTTTAATTTAATTTTAGTTTGATTAACACAACGTTTCGAGAAACAACACGACAGATATTTACTGGGAATGCACGACTGAGTAGGCGGTTAAATATTGTGCCTATTCTTAAGTGATCAGACTTTCTTGAACTGATACTCAAAATACTCTTATATATCCTAAGTAGGTTTGTCACAGTTCTTTTTTGATTTCCTTCTTTTCATATTTCCTGACGATAACATCGGAAACTATTAACTGAAGAGCTATTGTTATGTCAGCAATATTTAAAAATTCTCAGTAGTGATGTTGGTACCATCGTCATTTCAGTTTTTCCTCAAATATTCACAGGTTAAAAAAAATGTTAAATGCTTCGATTAATTGAAAGTTGCCTCTTATATACTCCACAATTTAAAACTACGATTTTAATTTTTTTTTTATAGTAGAAATTTGCCTAGTAGGCTAGAAAAGTTAAAGTAAAATCACCTGAGGTTACGCTTGTTCTAGATAAAATGAGATTTCGAGCAATTTTTCCTTTACTTGAAATTAGGAAAATTAATTCTATACATAAGTATAAATTATTTTCAGGAGACTGTCAAATTCCCAAGATACAGAAGGTATTCTTAAGATAAATTGATTTTAAGACTTCTCTACTTATTTTTTTGCTTAAAGCAGGGTTTTAACCATTTGCCCTCGCGTACCCCTTGATTATTCTTTTTTGTTTGGGCGTACCCTCTATTCATCATATCCAACTCCTTCCCCCAATATCCCTCTCAGTGCAAGACGTTTTTTATCAATGATGTTAGGGTTAGCTTAAGAGTGAAATGACTCCAGATTAATAACATTTGCATAACTTATTTTAGATTTTACATTTTTCCATTTTAAAATGTTAGTTCAACATTAGAAACAAATGAAACCAATATTATGTAATTATTTGTCTTTACTTATAAGGTAGCTAAAATTGCACTTCGTAATAATCAGCTATTGAGTAGTATAGTTATTAAAAAGCAAGTATTCAAACTTGGAAACAAAGTTCTCCCTACTTAGTTAATCCCTTATGTTTTTGTTTCTGCCATTAGCAACTTTGATTTTGCGTACCCCAAATGGATCAGCAGCTTACTACTGCTGCGCGGCACACAGGTTAGAAACCTCTGACAAAGCAGCAACAGTCTTACTTTTAGATACCATTTTGTTCATAATATCTATTAAAATCAAGAATCCTGCACATCTGCTCCAACAATTTAGCCTCAAGTTGCCCCATCGCCAACATAACGCCAAGAATCAAATGAATTTCTTCGTAGTCACGTTGGCGATGAGGCATTTCAGCATCGATAGATATTCCTTACTTTTATATACATCTCTCACCCCTTTCAAACTGTTATAAGGATATTTGAGAATAATAGGATAAACTTTTTTACCTCTGAGGACTGAAATTTTCCGGTGTCCCATTTTGTTCAGTAGGTGGTCGATGGCAGACAGACCATTGTGATTGCAGGCTGACCTCTACAATCCGCCCTGATAGTCTTCCCCGTCTTGTCCTTCTTGTCATTAAATTGTGTCACAGAAACTGCAGGAAAAAAAGTATTGCATCATCAATACATGCCGTTTATCAGATAACGCATCAAAATGTTTTTCCAGAAATGATGACGAACTTTTCAGTATTTTGATACTTTGCGATACAAATGTACAGTAATGAATTGGCATACCTAGAACTATAGAGAGCTGTGATTAAATGTCCAGCAGGAGTTTATTTTGGAAAGCCCTATCTACATGAATCCAAAATGTGATTAAGCTTCAAGGAATCAATTTTACTTCAAACTATCTGCATCACATAATTGCATATCTGTAGACCAAGCTCCAACCACCAAGATTTTCTGGACAAATATTTAATTAATAGTATTGAAATGACATAAGGTTAACTTTTGGATGGGCAGCATACATATTTGTATCAGAAA
>BGPR01033702.1:5499-16846 GCA_013235015.1 Araneus ventricosus | reverse complement strand
TTTTGTTGCTTTGTTTGTACTCTTGAGAAAACCTTATTTTATTCTACAATGTTGAAGGAAATTCCTTATCAATATTATTATTTATTGAAATTCGTCTGTGTTTGACATTATAGAATTTTATCAAGGAAATTTTTTTCTGAAATAAAGCCCAATGTTCAGTTGGTAACAAACTGTTTTTACCAACCATACTTAAAACAAAATAAGATTTTTTAAAAAGTATTTTTCCCATGAAAGTCAAAAAACATTTTAAAATCTATTTTTTTAAAAAAAAGGCGGGCTTTTATGGGTGAGGTCGAGTGTCCTAGTGAATATTAAAGTAAGCCATTCCGGAAGAAACAAATGGTAACAATAAAGATTGTATTAATTTGTTTATGTTGTTTCTGGTGTAGTTTAGTGGCACAAGAGGCAGCTGTTGATTATTTTGTGCTAAAAGATGCTTTAATATAGAATCGTAAGAAAACGATGAAAAAAAGTTTGAATTCTAAATAATGAAAAAGAAACCACTCGATTAGATTCCTTTAACTTGGAACTGAGTTAACCCGTTATTTGATTCTTCAAAAATTATTGCGACAGAATTCATTGGTTAATTCCTTCATAGCATTCAAACTAGCAGCTGTGAAAGTTCCTGTTTTTGTATTGAAAGTAAGAAAAAAAAAAAAATTCATATGAAACATGCAAATTATCTATAAAAAAATTTGCTGTGCAAGATGCCGCAGAATTTTGTTTCATTTCAATAGACATATCTGTTCATCTTGAAATGTTTTAAAAATACTGTTATTGCATCTTTTCTGTAATAAATTGGCAGTTATTCTGCTGCTTACTTGATTGCAAAAAGGGGGGGGGGGCTGTTAATGCAAAAGAGTGATTTGTTTTAAAAACAAACTGTTGTCATTCTTTTCATTTCAACAAACTGTTGTAAAAATGTTTCATTTTTGACAAAATATCTTTGTGTTGCAGCTGTAATACCTGGTTCCAATCTGGCCTATATGTGTACACAAGTCAAATCATGTGTAGAAGAGGAACAAAGTAAAGCTTTATGGGTGCCTAGTGGTTCACTATAACAATTTGTTATGGTATTGTAAGAAATTTGCAGTTACGTGAATTTTTCGTGATATTAAACTCTCAAATATCTTCTAATTGCTCATATGCATGGTTTTGCGTGGAAAAATTTCTGACATGCATGAGACTATAATATATGCTGTTAATTGTACAGAGATAGATTGGGTTATTTTACATACCCATCTGTTGTTGGGTACTTTATAAAAGAGTGATTTTAATGTATTATTATAAAATATTTACTTTGTTGAAAGATATATTGGGTCGGATGCTATACAACTATCATGCTCATTCTAAACATTTTAATAATAATAAATAAATATGTAAAAGTAGGTTTTTAAAGCATAATAATTTTTAATGATTTTAGAGTTATTAAAAAGTAAGGACAAATTTCTTGCCCATTAAATAGTTTCATATGATGGGTTTTTACATTTTTTTGGCAGCTTTTACTCGGTGTATCAGCAACTGCGAGTTTTAGGCAGCTCTGTTTTATGATTACATTTTATAGGAAAATGTTATACCATCCATGTGTGGATCCTGCTATCATTTAACATAAGGTTTCTGTTATTTTAGTGATAGATAGTTAAATCCGCCCAACCATTTCCCTGTAACATTTCACTTTTGTTTTTCTTTGCCAATTCTGGTCTTTATTTGCACGTAAAAAAATATTTTTTAATAATCATAGATCATGCAGTGATTTTATGAGGTGCTGATCAACAAAATCCTGCTGTAGATTAAATCCATATGTTTTGCAGTATTGTTTATAAACCAGAACTTTTGGATGCATGTTTAATACTGCCTTATTGTGTCTTTCAAGTTGTATGTTCTTCATGTCAGTTATAAATGTTTTTCATTGTTAATTAAATGAATTTTAATGTAATTTGCCCATCCCTTTTTATGAAGGTATTCATGATATCCAAGTTAATGGTTTCTAATTAAAGGAGAGTTCAGAATTGAAAAATGTATTGATTTTGTTTCCCAGTCTCTTCTAATGGGAAATGCCAATATTTGAATTACTATGATTTAGAAGATATGGTCCTAGCTATGGGCATTTTGCAGATGCAGAGTCATTCGGTATTACTGTTGTCAAAATCAACAGAGGTCGAGTTCCAGCTTGCAATTCCTTGGATAAAATTCAGACAAAAATACATTAGTGTTTCTAATTTGCTACAAAACATTCTTGAAAAAGGGTTTGCGATGAGGTCGCATGTGCTGTGCATTCTCAGCCTAACCAAAATGGAAAGCAGAAGTTCGAAACACTAGGGTGAGATTGCATTCATATTCTGCGTCGTTCTATAGATATGATATTTGTGCTATATTTAGAGAATTAATGAAGGATATACGAAAGTGCTTCTTATTTTAGAACTTTCATGGAAGGGAAAGGCAAATCTGTTTTTTTAGATGTAAAGTGTCTTGCATATGGAAACTGTCAAAACAAGGTTGAGCTTCCTGACATGAAGAATTTTGCACTTGTAAAAATTTTATTAATAGTTTGATTTTGACTGACTTTTCTTTTATTATTAGTACAGTGGACTGTTAATAATCCATGCCAGTGTTTGTTGGAATGCTTCTAGATTTTCAAGCGATCCAATTATTTGAATTCTTTCATAAACCTGAAATCTATATTTCAGTAAATTCAATTTAAAATATTTCAACATTTCGTACAATTTATTAGGAAACGGAAAGTAACAGAAACAAAATAGTCTGAGAATGCCTGTCGTACTGTGTGTTAAAAAATATGCTTCTGATCAAATATGCATTAAATACATACATGCCAACTGCTACAGATTCTCCATAGTTACTACGGATTTTATCATATTTCCGCATGCTTTGGATAAGATTAAATTTCTATGGAAACGAGTCCCCCCCCCCTTTTTCGCAGTGGTTTTAGTTTTTTTTCCTTGATGACATAAGGATCCAGATTTTTTTCCCTACATTTAATGTTTTTGAGAAATGTCGTGTAATTATTTCTAATTCCTCTATAATGGTGATATATATATTTTTCTTGTAATATTTATCCAGATAAGATATTTTTTTTTAAATAGAAATATATGAATACATAAAATATTATGAAATATATGAATGATCATAAATTCAAAATTTTGACACAAATCTGTTCCCATGTGTGTGCGCACGTGCGTCTGCTACTGACGGCCACCTTTCCAATGTTGGCATGTATGTAAATGTTAGAATAGAATTTTGTTTTTAAAAAATGTCTGAAATGAAGTTTGTTTCACTGCATCTGATTTTCTTGCAATATGTTTGTGACAGGATTTGTTTTGCTACCATGATTACCAAATTTTTAAATATCTCCTCTAAAAAATTTGCACTGTTAGAAGACAAGATTTTGGATAATATGGATTATTGACAATCTATTGTATTTCGTGTTCTTTATTGTTTTAATATCTAAAAATACTATGATACACCGAAAAGTTTTCCATTTATTATTTTTAAAAAATTTGTATATTTAAATTTTATGAATCTTAGCGTAATTGTAGTCTTAACATGTTGTTTCTAGCTCTTGTTAGTAAGATGCTTGTTGGTTAGTATGCATGTTTTATGAATAAGTTGAGCTTTCTCTGTGTTTGCAAAATGGATTTTTTAATACATGAATCAGTATTAGTTGAACTAAAACTTTGTGTAGATATATTGTAAAAAGATATGTTGTATTTTCACAGCCTTATTATTATTTTTTACTTTTTCCATTTACCAGAAACTAACTTTCTGCTAGTTTTATTGATATTGTGGGAGGTTTTATTGCTGATTTGCAGTATGTGATATCTATGTTTGTTGTAAATCTCCATGTATTATATTAAATTATTTATAAAAAATGGTTTTAAGAATGATTCTGTAAAAGTTTTGGGATAGCATTTTTAGTATTATTCGAGTAAATATTTCATGTTTTCTTGTACAATTTTCAATATATTGCATGAATTCGAAAAAATATTTCATTTTTTTTAATGAATAATAATTTTTCATAATTATGAGTTTATATACTTAAAATATCTGTTAAGTTATGTAGGCAATTTTGTTCCCCATAGTGATGGTAAGAATAGCATTTATCTGTTAAGAACAAATGATTATGAAGTAAATTTTGTAGTTAACAAATCATGCTGAACTTTTTTTTTTGCAGATTGTTCTTTTAGATATCTATTTTCCCTCCGGGGAAGTATTTGGAAAAATTAGTGCAATTATGTATTTGTATTATAAATTTTAGTGAAAATTAGTGTTAGTTTCTGCTTTCAATTGATGGTAATAAAGCCAGTTTTTTAATTCATAAATGGCAATATATGGAATAATTCAGAAGCATTGTATAAAAATTAGTTTGTGTTTTTGAATTCAATGAAAAAGATTAGAAAAAAAAAATGTAGCAATAAATAACCTTTATTGTTAAGTTTACAACTTCATATTATTTAGTAATTATTATTGGAAAATAGTTTAACCATTCAGCTTTGTTTCTAAATCAAAATACTTTATAGGCTTTTAGGAGATCTACTTTTTTATAACAATTTAGTGTTTTAATTTTGCAGATTATCAGAAATTCAGCCAGTTTCTGTTTCTCAGTTTCTAGTCTTGCTTCATAGTCTGTTAATAATAAAATGTAAAATTTTTCAGATTTTGATTGCTTTGTGTTTTAGGTAATATAAATTTGTTTTGTGATGTCAATCTGTAATTAAAGATGATTTAAATGAATTCTGTATATAAATATCACAGGGTATATTTGAATTTGAATTATCTAAATTCTTATTATTTTTTTAATGCTGCACATAGATTTTATTGTTGAATGTTCGGCATTTAGTAAGAATTTATTTTTGTTTAAGCCCAATCAGAACTTTCTTTTATCTGCCATGTCGTAAAGCAACATTTGAAAATTTATAATAGATATTGATGTTAATCTTTTTTAGAAAAGTTTATTATAATGGTTTTCATTAGTTGCATGGTAAAACAATAGATAGTTAATAACACGAAGCAACAAATAAAAGCTATTGTGAACTACAGTGTTGCTGCGCATAAAAATAAAACAAGTTGTATTATATAAGATTATATTGTATTTATTCTGAAAATATTTAAAATTATTACTTGTTTGTTTAAAAAATGCTGATGAAATATAATTAATGTATTATTACAATCAGTATGAGTTAATTTTTTTTCAGTATTTTAGTTTTCTTTTTTAAATTCTGATGTCCTAATTAGAATAATACTAATTAAGGAAAGTTAGAGGTCCATACTTTCCATTTTCTATTAATGCTTCTTAGCTAGTCAAGTTTTTCTTCTATGTTGAAATATTTTCTATCATATAAAAGAATAATTACCCCCTCCCCCACACCAAATTTATTTTTAATGTGAATCATTTTCTTTCTTTGATGAAATAATTTAGAAGTAAGTTAAGGGTTTTTTTTCTTCCAAAAATTAAATAGCAACTGCATTTCTTGAACATTTTAAATTTATGCAGAGACTCGTATAATCATTTTGTATAAGTATCTTAATTATATGTCAGCTAAACTTAGGATGCAGCTCTATTAATATTTTAAAAATTGTCCTTACTTGAATCTTGATTTAATTTCTTAAAAGAAACTTAATTTACTTTTGGTTGAGCTGTTAAATGCATTCTTTCCCTTGTAACTATCAAAATATACAAACATTCTCGGATAAAAAAGTGAATAAACAAAAACCATTGGCCAAAGCTTCCTGCCATTCTAACTTTGCTCGTGGCCAATGTATTTTTACTTGCAGGAAGGAAATATATTGAATTGACTAAATGATATCCGTCCTTTACTCAAAAAAGCTATCAAAAAGGTTTATCAACTAGTAAAAGTTTCCATAAATTATGAAGTGTGATGGAATGAAGTAGTTTTGTTCCTATCCTTAGATTTAGGGTTTTTACAGTGAAAACTCTTTGAAAAAGAATTAAAGCAATATAATTAAACATTTAAAGTTCTGTTTCCTGCGTAATTAAATTAAATTCTTGATCAGTAATGCGATATATTTATTTTCCCCTCTCAAGATCTTCATTCACTGCCAATGAAAACCTGTAGCGATTTCGTTTTAACTTTGAACTTTTCTTTAATTTTTGGTTTGGCACATTTTCAGAGTGTTTAGTCGAGAAGTATCCCTTCATCAAATTGTGCAATAAATAATGGTTTATTTTAACGAATGTGGCAAATCTAGTCTAAAGAGTGCAGAGCTGCAGATTGAATTGGAACAAATCATCTCCAGGGTTCGTACTCCTCCTGAAAAACTCCTGAATTTTGCTTTTTTTTCTTCTAAGGGCCCTGAAAACTCCTGAAAATTGTGTTTTTTATCCTGATATTTCTTTTTGTCTCCTGTAAAATTTCATTCAGAGAGCAAAATATAAAATTATGATAAAAAATAAAAATCGGATGTTTCTGTTTTTCCTTATTGATAGAAAGTCGCTAGAATTCTTACTTCTGACCTTACCGAAAGAGTCTACCGTGCATGCTCTGAGTCACTGCAATTGGGAAAGATGGGAGAATTGATATTTAGAATACTTTTTTGCCAATTTTATAAAAATTGTCCACACTATTCCCTTCTCCCCTACAATTGTTTTTTTTCACGTTATCTCCTGGATTTTCTGTACTGTACTCCTTAGAAACTCCTGAATTTTATTATCATATATACAGTGTGAACCCTGCATCTCTGAATTTGCATTGTTAAATCATTTGAAAGAATATGGAGTCATCTAATACTTAATATGAATTTTGTCAGAATACCCAAAAATAGCAGCAGCAGAGAAGTAGATTCGTGTGAAAAATTATGTAGTACAGATTTCATTTTTCAAAGAGAAGTTTTAATTCTTTCAGGTCTGGATTTTAGATCTTACTTAAACCAATAGAGATGTCAAAGTTCTGATGTCACCATGTAGATAAGTTATGTCACAATTAAACACACATGTGTAGACGTCTTCAGAATAGACCTGGGAGTCGCAAGGCAACGGCAGATGGTTACCTTGGTAACACCTCTGACATTTGCCCATGCGCAACCAAACGAGACGCATGTTGATCTACATGTGGACATCAATTCTAACAACTCCGTATAAAAATACATCTTAAGCAATAAAAACATAAAGAGACATTAAAAAATGATACAAAGATAAAAAAAATAGTAGTTTAAGATGAATAGAATGAATGGAATTTTTTCGCATCTTGTGTCAAGTGTGCTAGTTTAAAATTTATTTATCTCATTTTTTTCTCGTCACGAGTTGAAAAAAATCGTCCGGTTTTCTGAGAATTCCGGATTTTCGAGGTCGGACTGTACTATAATCATGGATGTTAGGTTAAATCACTTGCATATATAATTAAACTTTTCTTTATTTTTTGGCTATCCATTTGACAATGATTTTGTTTGTTGAAATTTGAAAGTTTAGCCACTGTCTTTTTATACTATCTAATAAAATTTGCTATATGCCCTTTTTTTTTTTTCTTGTGTGGAGATTCCAGTTAAGTGCTATCCAAGACAGCATTATTTCATGTAATTGAGAAGTTCCATAAACAGAACATACACTGTCAAACAGTTGGGACCAGAGAAGTGTAGGAGGGGAAATGGTCATGAAACCTTAGTATTTGAAGTTGTAGCTGTCTCTTTTTGTTGTGTTGGAATTTGGACAAATTGATTTAAAAAATTACTGAAAGGAAATCGTGTTTCTTTTCTACCTATAGGAGTGACTCACAGACAACTTGAGTGAAAGTTAGGATGTTCAGTTCTTGAGTTCTCTGCCACTCCATGAAATAGTAAGATATTCCCTAAGTTCCCTATGATCAATATAACCACACAGCGTTGATTGGATGCACTGTAATAGGGTACATTTTTTGCAAAGTTCTTATGACCCTGATCATAATGGGCAGTCTGTATTCATATTCAAGGATGAGATTTTTCTGCTTTTTGGCGGATTTCCGCTTTTTTTATTTTCTTGAAATGGAAAATTTCCGCTTTTTCGCAGAAAATTACGCTTTTCCTTTTTTCCCGAAAAAAAAAATCCGTTTCTCCCCTTTTTTTCTTACGTTCTTGTAATCCATGTTCTTAAAAAAAATTACGAGATATCTGCGCCTCCTTTTGCAAGAAATGCTAAGAAAAAAGACCCTTGTGATTGAAAATTCTTTTTTTTTTTCAAAATAATATACATTTTAAAGTGAAAAATTGATTGAAAACCAAGTAGAATGTAACTAATTGCTTACTGTCATAAATTTTTAAAAATTTTCATTTACATTCAAAATCTTATTTTTAAAGTATGTTTTTTTCATTTTTTTACTATTATTCTAGCTACAAAATAGTTCACTAAATAACAGTTGTAAGTATGGTTAGTATTTCATTGTTAATTTGGTATTCCTTTTTTGTCATATGTAATTTTTAAGTGTCCTTTATTTTTTTGATTTGCTGATTTTAGCCCTGCATGTAATTTAACAATTACCCACTCACAAATATATATATATATATACATATATATATATAATAATTTATCGCGCTTAAATGCTTAAGTTACTTAAAACGTATTTCACGTATAAAAATTTCGGATTTCTATTTTCAGCTTTTTTGGGTTTTTTCCGATCTCATCCCTGATATTGTTTATCTGTTAGGTAATAGTATGGTTGAGAGTTTTAGTTCTTTATCCTATTTGGCAGTTGGGGGGGGGGGGACGCCAATTGCAAGTTAAATGTAAAAAAAAGGAATAAAACTTCACCATATTTTTAGTTTTCTTCATAAAACAATAATTCAGTATTTGCAACTTCTGATTATTAATACGAAAGTAGCCGGACTATGAATATATTGAAGCTGATATGATGGAGGGATACTTTCTTCTCGAACTATTTTGAGAATAATTACAGTCAGTAATAAATGACTGTTTCAGCGATAGACTTAAGAGAAATTAGATATTAGAGACATAAGTATAACTCTTTGGTGCAAATAATTGTGTTCATATTCAATTATAAATTTAAACGACTGTATGATGCTATACTCTGATAAAGAAGATAGAACAAAAATGAGCTTGCTGAGATTTACTGATTTCATGTAAAGACTCTACTAGATCATTTTAATTGTGGTGTAGTCAAGTTTATGCTGACTCGAAAAAATGTTAATTAGTGTACTTAGCATTTACAAACAATATTGTGTAGTTTCAATTGCAATTCAGTTAACAGCTTTCTTATCAAAAGTAATTTCTTGTTATTCAGTCGTAAATATTCTTTGTTGGTTCTTAAAATAAACAGCTGTATTGGTTAGGGTAGTTAATATCATCTTGAAGAATTTATAAATTCTATTTTGTGATAGTTTATTGATGAGTACAATTAATAAAATTATGTAGATGTTTTTTACCCTGTAGTTTTTCAAACCTTTTTATTTGTAATGTTTTGTTTTTAATTAGTTTTCATTGTAATGCAGAATTTCCATCCTTTTTCTTCATCGTGTGTAGTGAATAAAATTACGTTTTCTTGTAAGTTTTTCTGTTGGATTTGTTGAGATGTTATTTATATGTCTCTTGCCGTAGCAGCTGTTTATGCAAGTTTAGAAGGCGTGCATTTTTTTGTGATAATTTTTACTTTGCAATGCAAGAGCGTGCTATTAGATATTTTTTTTTTCATAATTAAATCATGTGACATTTATATTTCAGTATTGAATTTTTATTCTATTTAAAAAATGTTGGTAATGGGAAACTGGTTTGCGTAATCTGAAGATGTCAGTCATATGAAACGCAGCTTTATATTGTTTCTCAAAAAGTGTGGATATTAGTTTATGATGTAAAGTTATGTGAAATAGAGAATAAAATGATTACATTGTTAAAAATGGATGTAGATGTGATTTTATTTTCCATTGCATTTTTTAAAAAATTACATGTGCAAGCAGAAATTTCGTATGTTCAATTACATATGAACACATTACTTATGCAAGAAATAACCCTTTAACACACACACACACAAAAATGCTTAAATTTATTGAAACAGCATAATACATGCTCCTTGAAAGCAGGGTTCTAAACTGAGTCCTAATCCCAAAATAATTTTGTCTGTGACAAATCTCATAAGGCCTTTTCTTTCATTCAATATTTGTAAGCAAAATTAGTTAGGAAAATCATCTTGGCTTAAAAAATTTAAATAATTTGTTCTATGAACAGTTGATTGTCTGTCTGCGTATACGGACATAATTCAAAAACGAAACAAGCTAGGTAGATGAGTTTTAGTGCATGATCTTTACACCTAAATTATAGATCTTTGACAAATTTTGTATAAAATCCGGTGAGAAGTAGACGTTCTGTCCGTGTATGTGTGAAATTGACAGCTAAAAAAAAATTCGACGAGCGAGATGCAGTAGGACCCCGCTAATCCGGACGAGTTCAGGCACATGAACGTCTGGATTAGCGAGGTTTTCAAAAAATAATGTAAAACACTTTTTTCAAAAATTCTATGTATAGGTACTATTGTATATTTGTATGAACTAACATTGTATGTATAAATTGAGTGAACATGATACAGTATAAACATGATATGTACATACATAATTACTAATGTAAGTGAATGAACATAATCATTGTCCAAAAATGTCAGTGATTTTGTTGCACGACAGTTCCAATTTTTAATTCAAATGCGCGGTCTCTTAAACATCTGAGGAGCATAATTTCATTTGCTTCAATATTTTGCTCTTCAACCCACTCTAATGAAGTGTTGACTGCCGCACAGCCTCAGAATGAGAAATTTTGATGGGGTTTACAGGGGTGACGTCGTCATCATCATCATCATCATCTTCTGCTGTTACCATCCTGATAAAAAAATTTCGTTGTCTGTTAAAATTTCATTTCGAGCCAAACTGTCGTCAGCTTCAGCAGCCCACTGGAGGGCTTCAGTATTAGACATCGCGTTCATGTTTTGTAACTGGTTAATGAACGATACAAGCTGAATTTTTGCAGTTTGCACATTTTCTTCAACTTCAGAATCAATAAAATTGGAAAGCAAATTTTTCCACGACTTGTTGATCAGCAATGCAGACACAGATGTCCAACAGTTGGCAAGACTGAACACGACATCTTTTAAATTTACATTTTCAGTGTTTTCCCAAGTTTTCATTGTGCAGAGGATCATTGAGAATGTTCGTAAGAAGCAACTTGCATCATTCTCCATGGACTGTCTGGATTACCGGGGCTCTACTGTATATAAAATTTAGTTTATGAACAACACCAACATTGTTGATCTGCATCAAAGATTGGACCTTATTGGGTAAGATTCGAAAATGCGTACTCGTTTCCATTTACAATATGTGCAAAACTTCATACGAGAAAGTCGAGGGG
>BGPR01033701.1:0-16846 GCA_013235015.1 Araneus ventricosus | reverse complement strand
TCGGCTCGTAAATCTCATTGATATTCTTGATCTTCTGGAACGTTGTCTGTGAACATCCCGAACAGCTCAATTCGTTTCAAACTTATCTTTTATCAGATTGATTGCAAGTCTTGTTGATGGATCTTCCTGAAACTGTGTGATATTGTCTTTGTAATTTTGTTACATTTTCATACTTCCAATAGCATTTCAAAATAAATTTTCTTTCTTCAAAAGTTAATTTTGGTCCACTCTTTATTTCCAATTAATTACATTCTCAGAAGAAAGAAAAATCGGAAAGTTATGACTTGTTAAACAGTGTAAATACATTTTTTTGAGACACCCTATATGGTTGATGCTAATGGCCTAATTGCACTACAGGGAAAGGAAATAAACTTTAGGCAAAATGTTCGAAAATAAATATTTTACCAACCCATTTCAGTATACTTAAATAATTATTAAGATATGCAATGAAAAATATAATTAGGTCTTGTTTTTAATAAAAATGTCACATACATGGCAAATACAGTATCAATATAGTTGCTGCTGGTTAGTCTTAAAAAACTTGATGAGACATATAAGTTATGAAAGAAATTTATATGAATTGTCTCCAATTGGAATTTTAAATAAATTAAACTTCACTTGACTCAAAAAGTATTTTATATTTTGAACAAAAGCTACAATAATATAATGTCTAAAAACACTCAGATGAAACTTTACAAGGCATTTTTCCCCCTATTAATTTAAAGTTTAATTTAGTTTCCCAAGTGCAGGTTACACACCGAAAACCTGAAGAATTCTGCAACAAATATTTGAAATTCAATTCAAACATCATATGCCTTTCCAGTTCACAATATTTTCCAATGTATAGATCCATTGGTACATGTGACATATTTTAATTAACAGATATATCTTTACGTAAAAAAATACATTCTTCGTAAAAAGTTGAAGACAGAATTTCATGACAAGCACTACATAGTCATCCCGATAATTTCCACGTTTTTTTAAAAAATATCATTAATCTTTGTTTCAAGCAGTTTAATATATTACAATCAAACATAAAAAACTACTGAAATTCATTAACCAGAAATCAAACATAATAAAAATTTTACTATTGTATAATCCAGAATAAAACAACACATTTATTAATTTAAATAACTTATAAATGAGAAAATAACTCACCTACAATGAGCCATTATTTAACAAGCGTCTTAAATAACTTCGAAAAATCGGAGGGATAAAGAATACCTTTCACTAAAATTCATTGGATTTCAGAAATCCCAAAGCATAACTGCTGTGTCTAAAAATGAATTTAAATACAATTCCTCTGATGAATTTTTATAATGAACGATTTTTTACAAATTATACACACGACAAATATACGCCTCGAGCTTTACAAACTGCTTTCTCACTTCATAACTTTTGTTTACACCATCTTATCTCTCGCAAACCAGCTGCAGCGGATCTGACGTAAGGGGATCTCGAAGGAAGCAATAGATTGGCAACAAATGTCGATGAACAAAGTCTAATGCAGAAGCACTTGTGACTTTTCTTTTGGATTTGTTTCTAGCTAAAGGTACAATAAATAACTGTAAAGGGATTAGTCTTCAGATGAGGAAAATAAATGATATTTCTTTTTTTATATCATTTGAGTATGTTAAATTTAATATATTGTGCAATGAATCTTTTAATTCATTCTCAAGGGAATATTTGAACCATTATTTTTACAGATTAGTGAAGAAACCATATCTTGATACGAAACTACATGTATATTAACACGTAATTTTTTCATAAAAGATAATTTTGCTTCAGAATAGTTTTGTATTAGAAAGTACAGAAGTTCCCGAAGTTCATTTTCATGTGATGATCAGTGATCCTTTTTTCAGATTGCAAGTATTCCACGATCTCTCTTGACGAAATATCGTTCTTTTTCTGTGTGGATTTTAATATTCTCTTGCCCTTGTTATCGGTTTTCTGCCTCCTATTCTCGTCTTATACTTCTTGCACAAATACTCGACTTCGAGAATTTATATTTTTTTGCTAGGTTTTCACATGACATCCCATCCTTTCTATCTGAAGATCAACAGAAATCTCTAAACTCTTGAAAAGATTATGCAGGCCTTTCTAGGAGGGTGCCAATTTTTTTTCTCTTGACCGAATGAGATCGGCAATAATTTAGCCCATCTTTTGTTGGCAATTTTCGTTTCTTTTTTGATTACGGATTGAAAAGAACTTTTGGAATAGATAGGGGATAATAGCCTTTGTAGCATAAAATGCCAAAACTCCCTTTTTCAAATCAAATCAAATCAATCTCTAAACTCTTGGGCATTACTGTTGGCTTGACCGCTTTACAGACCATTATACAAAGTACCAAATAAATTAATCTAATAAAATTTATCAAAATAAAAACAAATCTCTATTTCGTATTCACTAAAATATAGCCTTCGTCATCAGCCTTTCGAGGAATTGTGAAAAGCTAAAATATAAGTTTAAAACAATAAAGTACTAAAATCCAAAACAAAACACTAAATTATCAAGCTTTTAAAATTTTATGAATGAAAAAAGATGAAATTTTAAGTCCGTTCTAATAATTATGAGCAATAATGAATCTAGAACTAGCCGCTTTCGGCGACCAGCTTGTTCGCCGGGTATATAATTTCAACTGAATCTCTTATGTATAAACTGATAGTCATAGTTCTCTTAACAAAGTAATTTTAAATTTCAAATTTTGATAGATATTTAACCCATGTCCCAAGTAGCACATGATATTGTCTTATATCATAAAATTCGAAAAAAGTAATATTGTACAATATTTTTCCCAATATTGAAACAGTGTAAAACGTAAGACTTTTTCCAATACTGTACAATGTTTTTTTCATAATATTGGATAATGCCATATAATACTGTATAATATTATACCATATTAAAAAATATTGTACTATACTGAATAATATTATATAATATAACAATATAGTGAATATTTTAAAAATACATTTTAGAAGCATGGAAAAATATTAATCACTTAATTCCTAAGTGCTTAACTTCCGGGTAACACTTTGTTATTTTTTGAACACCTCTACTTACAGCGAGCTTTAAACCTGAAACATTTTGCTTTGCGAACCAGCAACTTACCACTAAGCCAGCGAGACTTGCAGCAGACAGCGTAAATGATGATAATAAAATGTAGTTACAGAGTTCGGATCTCTACAAAAGTCTTTTTAATTAAATTATCTTTTATCGTTACAGTTTCGAGTTTAAAATAAAATTTGAAGTCAAAGAGGAAGCAATTTCAGCTCTTATATCTAAGTTTACTAATTTAATAAATTAAGACAATGTTTAAAAGTAATTATAATAATATGTTTGAAAGGTTTTAAAATAATTTTGAAATTTATTTATTCCTCTTTTAATGTATTGCTAGACGCCTTTAACATTTATGATTACAGTATATACTATAAATCAAATACAAGATTCGCAACAATAAATCACATACATATTTCTACGATGAGAATAACACTCGAATTTCTTTTCACAGAACAATAGATAATCCATATGTGAGAGCTTTTTCAAGGTTAACTTCCGTAGCTGAATCCAGCCCGCCTTTTATACACAGTAAAACAAAATGATTGTGTAAACTTTATTTAATATCAAATAAGCATTTCGTAAAATATTTTTTCGGACATATTATTCAACTCTGATTAATATAGTGTTAAAGTATCATAATGCTGCCATCTGTCGACGGAAAAAATAACTTGACCTTAAAATATTGAACAACGCTGATTCACATAGTGTCACATATTACCATGCTGCCATCTGTTGATGGAAAGAATAACTTCAACTTAAAATATTGAACAATACAGATAAATGAAAAACTCATAATATCTTTTTCGCTGTATTGAATAGTATCATATAATATTCAGCATCTTAAAGAATAATTGTTACAGTGGAGTTTTTTGAAATAAAACCTCCAATCGAGTGATAGCCTCAGTTAAAATGAAGACTTTTATAAAAAAACATTGTTTTTATATTATTTGTGAAAATTTAGTATCTCGGAAATACTGATACATACAATACAATAGTTTGTTACGGTATTCGGTGTTCCTCGGTGTTCATAATATTGTATAACATTGCGCAAATATTATATGATATTTCTGTGCTACCTGGGGTTCTTTCAATAGCCTTGCACCTATTCTGTTCGTTGTCTGCATGAACGTCCCTAACTCAGGTAGCACAACATTTATTCAATATTGTTTGATATTATATAATATAACATGATATTGTACAATCTTGAGAATATTGTTCAATATCGTACAACATTGTACAAAATCTTTGTGCTGCTGGGGAATGGAGTCGAGTAACTGTCTGTGTCATGTAGCATACAATTGCCCGTTGTCGCCATCAACTTCACTCTCTTATTACTCTTGCAAATTATGCATTTGATTTTAAATTTAAAACGTCGCGGCACATTTTACGACCAGCAGCATATTAGCTGTATGGAACTATGCTGATTAAAACATATTATTAAACATTAAGATATTACTTTCGCTTTCAACAATGAAAAAGAAACATGCAAATAAATTTTTATTTAATCAATAAAAACGGTTTGAATTGCGTTGCAACAATGAAAAGTATTTTTGTAAATTATGCCAAGAAATATTTTAAAAGGTTATTAAAATTAAGGAAAAAATTTTACGGCAACTTAATTAATGTAATTGAAAGATAATTTTTTGTGCTTTCAGATGGTGTAATAAGGATTTTGTACTGTAATATTTTCGAAAGTTATTAAGGAAAAACGCCAAAATTTCACTTATTTTTTAATTAACTAAAAATTCTAATTAAAATTTCATAAAACGGCTCCGAGCTGCACATTCCCACTCTCCAAAGAATGTTTATGCCAAATTTTGTAGCTATAAACCCAGCGGTCTGCCCTGTAGAGCGCCAACACACACATTCTCCTTTATTATTAATAGAGAAGAGCCACATTTCCTTCATGCAAAGAATCTTTAACTTATTTCTATAATTTTTTTTGCATGCCCATTTAAAATATAAAAATAGAATTATTTAATTAAAAGCGTCTTAATTATCAACAAAGATTAATGAAACTAATTATAGAAATTACATAACATGATAGTAATTATTCGTAAAAAATATAAATATAATGATCAAAAGTATTCAAAATTATAAGTATTTTAAAACGTAGTGCTTAAAAGGTTGAAATCCCAGCAAGCACAATCTTATTTTACCAAGCTTTATGGCGTTCTTATCTGGGGATATAAGCCAAGGGAGAGAAAACAAAACAATATATTTTTTGGCTAAAAAAATGCTTCAATACAAACAGGATCGATGAAAGACGAATAATTTGAATGGTTCAAAATCTAAATATTATTTTTAAATGGTCATCAATTATATCTGGATTTAAAAAATCTCTTTAGGAGTGGGTAAAAAGAAAAAAAAATCACGGGACAATATAATTTACTATAAAACTCAAGGACTGAAAAAATATTAGTTTGAAAATTCTTTAATATTAAAGCGATGAATGTAGCTGTGACTGCATTTCTAAATGTTTCTTATAATCTAGTTCGAACCGAGATGCACCTGATATGTTAACGAGGTCGTTAAAAGGCTTTTTAGGTGATTTCCATCGTTAGAGGTAGCTGATCTCAACTCGGCGAGAGCGATATGCTTACGTATCTTGTTGCCCTGCATTTCCTTGACAGTGATGAAGAAACGTTATATTGTTTAACAACGGATTCGGAAACCCTCCGCTCTTTTGCGCATGCGCCGGTCGGAGTTATTTTCATCGAAATAGGGGGAAAGTGATGAATGGGAGGGTGATTTTTAATTTTTAAGCGTGATTTAACAAAGAACTCCGGAAATGCGCTCATATGACTCATTTCCTGACACCCCTTTCCGATGTAAAATCTTAAAAAAGTGGCAGTTTCCGAATCCGTGGATGAACAATATACGTTTGCACTCTGACTGAATCTCGAAATTTTTTCCCTGTATATAACGTTAGAGATACCATCAAAACGCATGCGTATTAGGCAGTTTGTAATTTGTTTGTATTAATGTATATGGGTAATTTCGTTTACTCGTGAATAAGCACACGACCAGGGAGGGAGGGGGTGGGGTGAATAAACCCCTATTGAAACTATTGCAAAAGTGTTTCCCTATCTCAAACCTAATAACAGCAGGATACTTTACGGCAAGTGTCAGCTACTTTTTTTTCGTTAAAAGTCATTTTTAGAATCATATTTATCAAAATAATATTTATGCAACCGCGATTCAGCAACTTGAACTATGAAATACATATTTTAAAAACTGAGATTTAAATGATTGTTTTTCGTTAAAAAGAATTTATTTCTGCTTCGCTTAAAGTTAATAAAACACGCAGCAATTCAGTTATCTAATAAATGTTACAATTGTCGTAATTATAATAATTGGAGTTACAAATAAGTAAATTAAAGCATGTTGTTATATATATTATCATTTTTCTTTCGTCAAACTGCATGCTACAATTTTGTGTTGAATTAATTAAAAAAAATTAATTAATAACCTTAATCCATTATTTGCTTACAAGCAAACTTTTTTTCTGTACAGAAATTTTCAAAATGCTTGAAATGTTTCACTTTCAGAAAACCAGGAAATTCTCATCCAATTAAAAAAAAAATTGAATTATTTGGATTTTTTTAAAAAATTCCTGAACCGAAGCAACTTTCGAATCATATTTCTCAAAATTTTCAAAGGTTTCGATATCAATTTTCTTCGGTCATTACATTTTACTGATATGAGTATTTCGTGAATGTCTTATACAATATTTATAGTTACAGTTTCGTGTGGTGGGGTTTTATGGAGCAAGAGTCAGATTTGATTACCGAAAATTAAGGGTATATATATGATGATATTTCAGCATGTGCAGTGTAGAGTTGTGGTGTCTAATACTTGTGCGACACAAGTTAACTGTAACTGAACCCGAATGGTGTTCGAGACTTTGCGAGACTCGCCGAGAGTTTGTGGTGGAACGTGTCCGGACTGGTAGAACGTATGCATGCCTGTATTTACGATATAAGAATGATCTGTGTAATTATCTAAATGTACTGTGCCGTGTAAGTGTAGTGAACGTCCATTAAATATGTGTGAATCAAATGAAGCTCATAATTCAACGAACCCACAAATATAACACAACAAGAGTAAATATCTTAGTAAACAGGCAGTCGTTGAAGTCCAAATCAGTTTATTTAATTTACTTCGTAAGTTTCAGCTGGTTTTAAACATTTCTGATTAATATCAAGCCATATTTTAAAATAAAAACGCAAAGCGCGGTCACCGGCGACAAGTAAAACAGCCACGCCGAAAACAGGCGTCTGGTATGAAGGTTACATGGGTTTAGAAAGTTGCACCATCGCAGCGAGATTAAGTAGTATTGGAAAAAAGGGGAATTCCCGATCGTGAGAGCGGTTGAAACTGTATTTCAGCCAGTTAAAGTGACAGTTAATTGTGGGTTAGAGTTTAAGTAGAAATAATAATTTTACGAATAAAATTTTGAGTAGCGTTTTTTTTAAAGTAGGAAAGTGTTAAATTATTACATACTTATATCTTGGAATAATTCATTTCTTTCTCTCTCTATCTTTATAACACAGTGTTTCCCAACATTTTTGTGTCATGTCCCGAGTAAGTCTTTCTAAAAATTCTCATGGCCCATATATAAGTTATACATAATTTTCGATACACAAAAATGTGGAGAAACCGCACATGGCATCTGGTCACAAACGCTGAGACTAATGTGTTTTTTCATGGGAACAAGAATTATTCATCGTACCATCGAGTAGTTCTTTACTAGAATCTGGTCAGTTCAGTATTCACCTTAGTGTGAAGAATTTGCATCTCTCTGGTTCATGATTTCGAAGACTAAACTTATGCCTTTGAGAAGCTTATTTTCTACCGCATCTTACTTTATGTAACGTAATTAATTTCATTGCTTTGGACATCTGTTTAAAATAATATTATTTAGCACAAGCAATCTATCTCCATATTTTTACTTTTCCTTATATTTTATTCAATGGTTGAATTTAAGTAAATTATCACTTTTTGTTTTAATTTAGATAAGCCATGCTTTTTTAATTAAATTATTACCTACCATTTGAGAATTCTTAAAGAACTTCGGTTTAGTTACAGACTTGCGCTAATGTTACAAACAATGATTTTAAGAATACTTTTAGTCAGTGGCGGCGACTAGGGGGGGGGCAGTTGCCCCACCCTCTTTTTGCGGGAAAATTAAATTCTTACTTCGTTTTAGCTGAATAAAACTAGAAATTATAAAATAACAGTTGTGTCCGGGAAAGTTTGCTAGTTTTGTAGTTTCATTTTTAAATTTCGTTGTCTACGGGTACTTTTAGATGTTCATAAAGTTTTTCCCCCCCCCCCCCCTTTGTCACTCAATCGCCACCACTGTCGTTTCTGATGTACAATCCGCCAAAAAAGTATCCGAACACTTCTTATTTCTAGTAATCTATGAAACAGAAATAAAAGGAAATTATGTTATTCAATTTGAGAGTATGTCCTCTTTAAAAATATGTGAACTGAACTTCCATAAGGGGCCATCTACATATTTATATTTGAGCCATCTTCGAATTTTCCAATGGCAACCCCCCAATTTTTTATCTTTTAAATGATTGCGCTAAAAAAATTCGCCAGATATGAAATTTGATGTAAATCGGTTTAAATTAATCGGAGATATTCAAGAAAAACGATTAAGGGGAAATCTCAATATATGCAAACGTAAAAAATAGGTTACTTTGTTAAAATTTTTCATTTCAGCTGTTAATAAAGAAATGTTCTCAAAAAATATATTTGGTATTTTTTTAAAGTTTGCTGTTTGGGGAAATGAAATATTACTAAATAAGAATTCGAGTTTTAAGATTTTAAACTAAAATACAATAAAAAAAATTAGATAATATTTTTATACATTATATTCTATATAATAATATAACAGGTAAGCAATGCAAACTTTTATATGCATAATATATGCATATTAACTATTTACAATTTAATAAGAATTATAGCTATCATTTCGATCAGTGACCTGCTGTATGCGACGTGGCATGGAATCTATGACACTGCTAACGACATCTCAATCTTTTATTTACTTTCTTCTCCATAACGAAACCATGAATATATTGATTTCAAGCTGGAGACTTATTTATATGTACGAGAAACCAGATTGATAACGATCGATTATTTGGCATTTCGTTACATTGTCTACTTCTCGTGGCATTAGTGAAATAATAAAAATTCTGAATAATTTCAACCATTAATATTAACGAAAGCAATCTTAGACATAAAAACTTTTTGGGCAGCTGAGAAATGAAAGACAGATGCTTATTTTCTGAAATCTTCTTTTATAAACTAAACAAAAAAAGTGTAATGTTGCTGAACGATACCAAACGATTTTCCACCGAAAAAAATAAAAAAAATTAGTTTCCTTCAAACGATATTTAAAATCATGTGGAAGAATTTTTTACTTTTAATATTTTTTTTAATATTTAATCCTTTTCTATCAGTAATTCGATAAATTAATAGTTTTCTTAAATTAAAACTATTAATCTATCGAAACATTTTAAGCCTTTGTTTCATTTGTTTTTAAAAAAGACATTTTATCCAAGTCCCGTAACACTGTATTATCCACACACAAGGAATTTCATTGAATAATGTGATATTTATTCATACATTTAATAATATATAAATTCATACTTTATACAGAATTTTGTTTCTTTGCATTTTATCAATTCAATATCTTACAAAACATTTCTACAATCATAAAAGGATTTAATTTTTCATTTTAGTGGTTTCAATGTAATGCTTCTTGAAATGTAAGAGGAGTAGAATCTGTTACATGCATCAGTATTTTTTTTCGTTTCTTATTTCAAATTTGCACTAATTTTAAGAAGAAAACAATTTTTCTTAATCTAAAGCAACATCGGAAGACATATTTTGTTCTTCGTTTAATTTCAGATATTTTTTTTTCCTGTCAGTGAATCCTCTTGTCAAGTTGAGATGCCCCTTAAGAAAGCGAAAATCAGGCTGTTCTGAACACTTTTGGTTATTGCTGCATATCCTAAAAACTACTTGACGGAAATGCTTGAAATTTTGAGCAGTGAGGTTTTACGTCATGCTCCTTCGATTGGCATCAAAATTTTTTGTGTCTATATTAAAAAAAATTGACTCATAAATTTAAAAATTAATAAATATACTTTAATTTTTTAGAAAATGTATAACTTTCTTTTTCATCAAGAATTTTAATATAAAAAAGAATTATTTTTAAATATTCATTGTATTTTGAATCATATTGAAAAAATGGACATGGTTATTTAACATTAGGACTTCCAAATTTCAATTATTCAAAACTCATCAACCGTTTACCCAAAATTACAAAATTTTATATGCATTCGAGCTAATTTATTCTGGAGGATCTGAATATCTACTCAAAATTAGGTGTTGTCATTTGAAAAAAATGAGTTTGTGTAAATCTAAATATGAAGACGACACATTGCATTAAAGAACATATTATATGCACTTATAGAGGACACATTTCTACGGCGGCAGACATTTACAGTTTTATTGCGCGATAATTAGTGTTGGAATAAAGAGCAGCTTTCTGATATTTTTTTGACGGACTGTACCATGGGGCATTTGTGATGATTCTAAGCAACTTATTTGGGATGACTTGTGTTTTCTTCTTGTTAGTTGGAACTGCCTGATCCCAGATTGGGGCTGCGTACATGAGGAATGGCCTGAGAATAAGTTTAAAAATTAGGACTTTGATGTAAAGTGACAATTTCGAGTATTTTCCAATGAGGGGAAGACACATGTTGATTTTTGACCAAAATTTCTCCTTCAAGTATTGTATGTGCTGGCGAAAAGTTAACTTGTTATCAATCATTAACTTCAGGTACTTGACTTCAGTAACCCATTTAATTTCTTCGTCAAAGAATTGAAGAGTATTGTGTGTGATGTTTGAGTGATCCTTCCTGAGAATGATGGCTTGTGATTTATCAGTATTCACAGCCATTCTCCATTTGGTGAAACACTCCTGGAGTTTGTACAGAAACCTTTGTAATGTCCTGGTGGCAAATTTGATGGTAGAACTTTGGGTAAGTATTGAAGAATCATCAGCAATAGACAATTAATAGTATGAGGATGGCTTGGAAAGTTCACTATGAACACTGGGTACAGGATAGGAATAATGACGCTTCCTTGAGGCGTACCAGCTTGGATAAGGCATTCTTGGAAGAACTCACCGTGAATGGTTAATTTGTATTTCCTATTTTTTAGAAATTTATTAAGGTTTCTAACCATGTAATCAGGCAACTTGAATTTGATAAGCTTCTAAAGCATCCCATCGTTCCAAACTCTATCGAACGCTCTTTGGACATCCAAAAAGACGCCTCCTGTATAAAATTTAGTGTTGTAGGTTTCAGCTATTGTTTTAGCCACTCTCAGTAACTGATGAACTGTGGAGTGCTTTTCCCTGAATCCGAATTGCTCTGGAGGGATGATGTTGTTGGCTTCGCAATGTTCTCTTATCCTTCTCTGAAGTATTCTTTCGAATACTTTGCCCAGAGAGCAGAATAGGCTAGTGGGTCTGTAACTTTGGATCTTGTGTTTCGCATTTTTAAATTAAAAAATTAACTCAGACACTAGTCAAGACAAAAGCAATCCCCCCCCCACACAGCCTCCGCATTGGAGCTCAAGGAAAGATGAAGTGTAGAAGAAAAGTGGAGTGAAAGAAATGCAAAAGACTCTTTGCTAACCTCCCCTACCTCCTCATCACCCATGGAAGCGAAAAACTTTCTGGACTAAATCCTCCCTTGACAATAACATCAATATCGAAGACTAAGCTCTCTTTAGAGCTCCATTACACGACCTGTAACATATTGCCCAGATAGCATGTACACTTGCAGCAAGTTTAATTTCTCTTGATATTAGCTTGTCATGACAAACTTGATGTGGCAATTTTGCAGCAAACTTCCTGCAAAGTAGCAAAGCATAATCGACCAACCCACTTGGCAAACAAGTTTGCTGCAAAGATGATAGCACACTTACAGATAATCTTTGTCTCTGTTTAAAAACACATCCGATTTTTAATAGCATCTCCTAGACCGTCCTTCTTTTTATTGATTCAATAAATCAGTGATAATTTGTAAAAAAACTAACTTTATTATAAAAAAATTTTGGAAAATATTCCATCTTTTTACTAAATATAGAACTCGCGCTTTAATAAAAAACTATATCGGCTTTTTCTTAATGTTGAAATTTTAACATTCATAAACAAAATTAAACCTAAAAATCAGTCAATGTTTGTTGAAAAATAATAAATTATATTTTGTCTCATTTTAAAAGTAACTACTTTTGAACACTAATTTCATAATTTATTCTACTAGCAAAACGTATTTATTAGCGAAAATCGTTCTCTGTTTGCATTCAAATCATATTCTTGACACAAAATTTTTAAAAAATTAATGAAATCAAGAAAACAGTTTAAAATAAATCGTATGCACGATCTATTAGCGCAATATATCTTCGCCTCTCAGTGTCTAGCTGGCCAAGTGGTAAGCACGACCTGTTTAGGAAGCGAGATGCCGGGGATTCGAATCCGAGGTTGTCTTCGTACTCTGTTTTTGCTATAGTTTGCAATGCGTTTGACGCGTCAAGCTTGTGACAAGTTTGACGCGTGGTGACTAACTCGTTTGCGTTAACTTGTTTCAATCTTGCACTCTTGATGTGTCAAATTTGTTGCAAGTTTGCAAACTAAAATTGCTATCTGGGTGATAACAAAAAGTTATTGATATGATTCCTGAGCGAAACTAATTGCCCTTATGTAAATTTAATTTGCCCTTATATATTT
Organism: Araneus ventricosus; assembly: GCA_013235015.1. NCBI lineage: Eukaryota > Metazoa > Arthropoda > Arachnida > Araneae > Araneidae > Araneus > Araneus ventricosus. Next base: position 3,969 of record BGPR01033701.1, on the reverse strand, counting down.
CGAGGAATCATCAATAATGCTCCACGATTTACGAAGATAGAGCATCCGTTACTTAACAATGTACAAAATGTAAACTAAATGATATCACAATTTCAAAACAAATATTTTCCGATAAAATTCCATTTATGCGGAACGAAAGTGGTGAACATCGTAGGTAACAAACAGTAAATCGCCTACCTCGATTCCGTTCGAAAAGGTGTTCGATGGCGATGCGTTGACTTATCAAACAGTAGATTGAATCATTCTCTGTGCAATTAATTTGGTCTAACAAAAACCACAGAGAAAGAGTGTCTCCTGATCAACAAGCTTGCACTGCAAATCTGCAAGCTTGCAGTAAGGTTGACACGACAAAAGTGCAAGCTTGAAACAAGTTTGAAACAAGCTTGCAGAAGCGACGAAGTCACCACGCGACGAATTTGCAGTAAGTTTGAGACGTCAAACTCATTGCAAACATAGCAAAAACAGAGTACGAAAAAGAAAACTCGGAATAGAACTCGCGACCTACCGCTTCCAAAGCTGACGCTTTAACCACTCGGCCAGATAAACGCTGAGAGACGATGATAGATTTCGCTAATACATCGCGCATACGATTTATTTTAAACTCTTTTCTTGATTTCATTAATTTTTTAAATTTTGTGTTGAGAACATGATTTGAAATCAAAGAGAGGGCGATTTTCGCTAATAACTACGTTTTGTTTGTAGAATAAATTATGAAATTAGGTTTCAACAGTAATCACTTTTAAAATGGGACAAAATGTTAGTTATTATTTTTCACCAAATATTAACAGTTTTTTAAGTTTAATTTTGTTTATGAACGTTAAAATTTCAACATTAAGAAAAAAGCGATATAGTTTTCTTTAAAGTGCGAGTTTTATATTTAGTAAAAAGATGGAAAATGTTTCAAATTTTTTTTATAAAACAGTTAGTTTTTTCACAAATTATCATTGATTTATTGAATTAATAAAAAGAAGGATGGTGTAGGAGATGCTATTAAATATCGGATGTTTTTTTAAAACAGAGACAAAGATAATTATTTTTTTGTGCTATCTTTCCATCAAGCTTGTTTTGCAAACTTACAGCAAGATTGCAACGCAAAGGATACGGCGCTATTTGTCACGGCGAACTTGTGGCAAACTCGTTTTGCAAGCGAGGGTGGCGATTTTGCATTGTTAGTTTGCCACAAGTTCGCTTCAAGCTTGACGCGTCAAATTTGCCATGACAAGGTAATATCAAGTCAAAATCAAACTTGTTTCAAACTTACGTGCTACCTGGGGATAGGCTGGATGAATTTTTCTCGAACTTCGACCATATAAAGAATAGGTGTTAATTCGCAATTTGGATCAGAGTTTCGGTCACGAGGGCATTCAGAGGACCGAACAGAAATTGTTAAAGTCGAAAAGGGATTTTAGCTCACCCCGCTTCAAAAGAGATGATAATGGTTTGCAACTTTCATCAATACTTTTGCGCAATGTGCGCAATATTTACATGATTCTTTGAAAACAATAGAACGAATATTCGAGAATATATAAAGGTTTCTTTAAAGATCTCTCCGCATGATTTGTGCTAATAACTTGCAGAATTTTCCTTGTAATTGTATGAAACTTAGAGGAGAGCACGTGACAACATATGAGAGGAGTATTGTGTCAAAATCTCATGTAAATGCGTTGAATAGTAAAAGAGATATTAGCATTTGAATTAAATAACTTTTAACTCGCATGCGCGAAAGGTAGAGTAAATTTTCTTTAAGAACTTCAGAGCCATATATATAGCACAACTTATATAAAAAAAATTCCAGTTTAATACCGTTAAGATTCAGAAAGATATCGGCATTTTGGACAGCGCTGTTTTATTTTAAATGCCATCTGCTGCTTCCAGATGGCGCTTGCTCACCCATGTTCCTATGCGATTCTGGATGCTTATCGTATGCCTGACTTACCCTTAAAGTTTGGACACGTTATTTTGAATCACCCTGTATAAACTAGTAAAAATATATTTTTGAATAGATGAGAAAGATTTATCACAGTAAACGAGTTCATTAAAATTGCTATGATGAAAGTTTGTAATCAGTCCTGATGTTTAATTGTTTTAAAGAAAGATACTTTAATAAAGATTATTATTATTTTTTTATGAAAACCACATACACCATTAAAAACAGATATAAGCAAGCAAATTTTCTTGCAAATAAGAATTCATGAGTTCATTTTATGCAATGAATCAATAAATACGAATATCGGGCGAAATACAAAAAATATGAATACATTTGACTAAGTACAGAAGCAAATGATTTTCATACAAATATTTTTACGTATTTCTTTTATTTCAGCTGATAAATTTGTACAAATAAATACCAAGAAAAGATCACTAATAAATGTTATAAATTAACAGTGTTCCCTATTTGTGCAAGATGCTTTACAATATTCTTACGATATCTTTACGATGTTGTGCAGCATTCCGAAAATCGTAGCAACAGCTTCGATATATCGTAAAATATCTTGTGTTAATAGAGTTATCAGTTTTCAAAAAATGAAAACTGCAGTATCTGATGAACGCATACCCAAAGAATCCAATCTGCAGCTTTTAAATATTTCTGGGCGTACTATGTACTGGGAATATATTTGACGATATTTATAGTGCAAATAGGGCGATGTCTGTCCCAAAATTGCCCTCTTGATGTTTCAATACGGGACGTTTTCAAAACTAAGCAAAATTAACCTAAAGTCCGGGAGGCAGTTTAAGTTGACCCTCCTTCGTAAGATATGCTAATCGTTTTTCTTTACAAAATCTAAGTTTCACAAGGCAGTTTGGGCAGGAATATAATAGCTAAAAGGAATATTCTAGAGCAAATTACATATTATTCAAAAATAATCCTATAAATAAGTCTTGATCTTAATAAATTTAAGCTGACGAGATCATTTTCAGTGACAACTCAAATTGAAACCACATGGAAAGCTATGAGGTGTATCATTTCACCCAGGCAAATTGCCCTGAATATGATGTTAATATATTTTAGAGTAATGTTATCTTTGAACAAAATTTAATTTCAAACTGCAATAATCGATATCCCTTGTAATAAATCCTTGTATTTAAAACGGAGGCCGAGGTGGACTAGTGATAAGGTCTCGGCTTCGGGGCCAATTCGGGTTCCAGAATCGAAAACCGGTTCCACTGAAGATCCGTCGTGTATTGTGCTAGTTGCACGTTAAATCATGCGCAAGGGACCAAACGTCTACCCGTTGGTGTGGAATTTTGGAGAGGAGGTGAAAACTCAGGTGTCGTCCTCGTTTTCTGACCACGGCTCAAAATTACGATCCGTCCCAAACTATCCCTCGTGTTGTTGTGAAACGATATGTTATTATAATTAAGCTAAACTAAACTTGCATTTAAAAAAAAGCTGTTTAATATCAGAGAAGTCTTTCAAAGCAGAACAGAAACACATGTTATCATTACCCGATTATTCGGCGGTTACATTCTACGTATTGTCAACATGAGTTGTCATTGAATGTTAAATAATTTTTTTTCCTCCCTTTTCATGGAAAAAAGAAGAAACTGAAAGAAGATTGGAATAAAAATGTCTCCATAATGTCACAGAACCTTCTTCTCAGCCTTTCTTTACAATAAACGTTCGTTTCTTCAGAAATGTTTCTCGTAGGAAACGCTTCTAAAAGAAAACGCGACTAATATCTTCATGATAAATATGTTAATAACTTAAAATGAGAAAGTGCATTAAATTAATTACAACAACCAGTTTAAAGTTGATGAACCAGATGCCATCCTCTTTTTTTCAATTTAGTTATTACAATCAGTCTGTTTGATATTGATGGCACAGATATCATCCTCTTTAAAAGCTTCTTCATATTAATTATTACAGTCAGTCTGTTTGATATTGATGGAACAGATGCCATCCTCTTCCACAGCTTCTTCGTTTTAATTATTACAATCAGTCTGTTTGATGTTGATGGCACAGATGCC
>BGPR01033700.1:0-16846 GCA_013235015.1 Araneus ventricosus | reverse complement strand
CAATCTGGACAAGAAACAATTGTAAGTCATATCAGGACTTTGTTTTCTATCTATTTCGTACATATTTCTATCGTATTTACTTTAAGATTTTCGTGTTTCGTCAAAATACTGATAAGACATCGTTTCAGCACCAATTATGTATTGTTTGTAAACCAAAACTATTCTTTTACTTCTACTTTATCCGTGTAATTTCCTCTTCTATAGTTTTTTTTTTGGATCATTTGGATAAAATTCATTCCACGCTTGAGTGATGGCACGTATTTGTTTTATGTTTTGAACTTAAGGATCAAATCTAAGGAATTTGTTATTCCAAGTTAAGAAAGCGGAATCAAGGTTCTATAACACTTTTTTGACCTCAATATCAGCTTGAATAGAACTTCTTTAAAACAAATGGAGTCAGGAAAATAGATTACAAGTTTCTCTATGTAAATGATAACAAAGAACTTCGGCGAAGAAAATTCAAAATAATTTTTTTTTATTGCAAAATTTACACCAATTGTTTTGTAAATGTATTTTTCATTTTTATTTGTTGGTTCATAGGAAATGTGCATTTAGTTAAAAATGCTCGTTTTTTCCATTTCGTTCGATAATATTCATTTGGTCATGTTTCAGATATTTGATTTTGTTTGGCAATAAAATTATTGTTTCAATTTTTGCGTTAATTTCATATCCCGAGGAGGAGCAAAATTTTTTGCAGCTCTGGTCTGTCTCTCTCTTAATTCTTGATTGATTTTCCGTCATCCTTTTACATTTTTTATTACTTTTTTGCCATTTTCGTTGATCACTGAATTCTCAAAGTGGAAAAGTAAGCCAATTAAAATAAAAACGAAAATACAATCTTTTAAAATAATTTCAGGGGGACTGCAGCTCTGCAGCTCTTCTAGACGAGCCGCCACTGTAGTTGCTATAGCGACCGCCGTCAACGAGACAACTTGGTGAACCGAGTTCTCGTTACGGACAGACAATAAGCGACTCCCGGGTCACAATAGGATTTAACGACCCCTAATTATCATAAGGTGTTTAGCTTGTGCGGACGGCTCCCAAGGATGTCATTTTTTATTGGATTTAAAAAGTGACACAAATGCAGTAACGTTTTGTCACCATAGCCAGTGGCGTAACGAGAGTGAGGGGTAGCGAGGAAATAATTTTTTTCAACCCCAGCTATCACTAACGGCTTAGTAAGCGCAAATGGTGCCCCGAGCATGGTAATTTTATACCCTCCCATCATATTTTGCTTTTATAAAAGAGGCGTTAACGCAGTTTGGCATGTTTTGACTTCATGGCGTCCCATAAGACTGGCGGATGTATACTCCCCTACCCCGGTTAGGGCCGCGGTGACCTGGTGGCGAGGTCTCTATCTTGAGGCCGGAGGGTTCCAGGTTCGAAACCAACCCGATTCCACCAAAGAACCGCCATGTAGCGGGTCTGGTGCTCGTTAAATCCGTCGGTGCCAAATGCCCTCCCGTTGGTGTGGTGCGGAAGTTTGGAGAGGAGGTGCCAGCTCAGGTGCCGTCCTCGTCATAGGTCGATCGCAAAATAACCCTCGTGTTGCTGCAAAACGGAACGTAAATATAACTAAACTAAACTTGCCCCCTGTCTCTACGCCACTGGGTGATAAGATCACATACCAAAAGCCATTTCGCTAGGTCGTTGCATTTCCGAGATATTGCTCTCACACGTACGCAAATATACAGACAGACAGAACGCCGCCCCATGTTCCCGTGCCTGATGCCATGACAGCCTCCGTACGAATATACAGACAGACAGACGAACAACCCTTTGAAGACAGACAGACGAACAACCTTTTGAAGACATTGACACTACGGGCAGCCCCGCTTTTGAGTTCTTGCGAACTCTTTTCGCGGTTTAGATGGCTGTCCGCAGAAACAAGAGATTAACCAACCAACCCCACGGGACACAAGGCCCCGCACCGAAACGACGTCCCCGAACAACTTTATTTGATAATTTGAAAATAATACATTACATATAATATGAATTGAGTTATGACAATGAATAATTTTTCACAGATGTTATACATGGCTGAGAGAGTTGCAGGCCACGAACATATTGGTTGGCCCGGTCTTGATGAAATGATTAACAATGTTGTTTTGTTTATATGATCAATAGTAAACAATTGCTGTGGTTAGTGAATGGAAAAAATATTTTGTTAATTAAAATTGCTTTCAAAAATTTACCAAAAGGAGCAAGTACCAGTACTTTTGAAAGTTGTTACCAATCTACATTTTAAGATTATTGCTAATACATTTGCTAAACAAAAAGTTTAAATATTAGGGCAAGAAGTATTTGTTGGATGATAACATACAATATTGTTGCTTAAATGAGTTGCTCAAGTTGTTAAAATTGAAACGTTAACAATGAAAATAAGTATCATGACAATTAACGTCTTTATAATGAAGAAAATAATCTGGTGCAGATGAATTGCAACTTTGAGAACTGATACACAGGGATTCAGGATATTATGCCGAAGAGGAACAAAAAATCTAAATGGAAGAATTAATAACAAGAAATTTATAGTTAAAAAAAAATAGATAATGAAATATTTACAATATGTACATTACTTACTCAAAATACAGACGAACAACCCTTTGAAGACAGACAGACGAACAACCCTTTGAAGGATCGGGTCTAAACTTCGATGTAGATCCAAAGAGGGACATTCACCAATAATCCACTCCACTTTATTTGGAACACAGGATGCCAAACCCGTAATCAATGTAAGAAACCAATGAGAAATGGAGTAGACAGAGGGGAAAGTTGGAATTCCATCCGGTTTGAATTTTCATTCGGCCCTCTAGGCCACAAAACTGAAATGCGATAGTCGGTTAGGGGGACAGAGCCTCTCTCACCACAAAATGGGAGAGAAGAAGGCGTAGTAGCCTAGGGGATAGAGTTGCCGGTAGGTGATGGGCTTGTGGAAGGCACGATCCGACCCATGAATGGCCCACCAAATTTTATGGGCTGAAAATGGAAAAGGTCTGCTAAGAAGCCGTCCAAATGGGTTGGAACAGATCGATGGTGAATGTCCAGGACCCACCAAATTTTATGGGCTGAGAATGGAGAAGGTCTGCTAAGAAGCCCTCCAAATGGATTGGAACAGATCGATGGTGAATGTCCAGGACCCACCAAATTTTATGGACTGAGAATGGAGAAGATCTGCTAAGAAGTCGTCCAAATGGATTGGAACAGGTCAATGGCTAATGCCCAGCTTAAAACGTTCATGATAAGACACATATAAAATTTCAGTTATCGATGTCGTTCCGTTTTTGGCTAATCGCATTCACATACCCATAAATGTACTGACAGACGGTTGGGTCCAAAATTTGGGTCGAAAGATCTACAATTCGAATGATAAAAGCTTTATGCTTAATTTAAACTGCTTGCGTTCCTGAGTTACGGTGTGCACATGAGCATGGGCGGAAAAACGGACAGATTTCCTGCTGAAGGGTTACCTCCAAAATTTGGTCGAAGTCTGGAAATTTGGTGAAAACGTTACATACCAAATTCCATGCTTGTTGCTTGTTGCGTTTTTTTACTTTCTCGTATACGAAGTATACAAAAGAAAGTATTGTAATCGTCAAAAAATTCGAACTCGAGATTTTGACGAATCTCCATGTTTTAGACCTCCCTGATTCCGAAAAACACAATTTTGGAATTATGTCTGCCTGTGTGTCTGTGAACACGATAACTCGAAAACTATTAGAGCTACGGGGATGAAATTTGGTATATGGTTTTTAAACATGATTTGTAGGTTTCTGTCAAATTTTAGACAAAATCCGTCAACGGGAAGTCTGTCTGTATGTCCGAAGTCATGCGAACACTATAACTCAAAAACTTGAATAGTTAGATGAATAAAATTTGGTACACAGTTTTATCGTCATTAATGTAGGTCCGTATGAAATTGTGGACCAAATCCGTCAAAGGGTTGACTATCTGTCGGTCTGTATAATTTACTATTGAAACCAATCCGTTATCTCCACGCGCATGCGTACTGGATGTAATCTTCTGTGCAGGCGAAAGGAGAGAATTACGTCAGTTTGCTTTTGAGACGGCAAGAGTGAAACCTAGCAGCGTGTGATAGATATGCGTTTTAATCGGCAGGCATCGCTTTGAATTTGATTCTTTACCTAGATATTTTTCAATCACCTTAATGAAAAACCTTCTGATAGTCATTGGATTCTGGATAACAGTAGGTTCGAATTCTTTTAGCCACGCGGGGTAAGGGGAAACGGCACCTTTTTGGGGATGTATACGAGAAAGTTTAGGGGAGAACACTCCCGCTGGTTTTTTCTTTGAGTTATCGTGCTCGCAGAGCGACAGACGTAATTACAAAAATGTGTTTTTTGGACTCAGGGACTTCGTTGAGATTCACCAAAATCTCGAGGGATTCATATACGGGAAAGTACAAAATGTATAAGAAACTGTAATTATGTCCGTTTATACAGTTATCTATCTACAGAAAAATACAGTTATCTAAGAAAGATTGCCAAAATCTAACTTAAATTACATTATATAGGAGTATTCAAAATATTTACCTTAATTATGAATGGCTATAATTTTCTTGCAAACAATGATAGGTTTGGTTTGGTTATATTAACGTCCCATTTTGAAGCAACACGAAGGATATTTTGGGACGGGCCCTTCGTCATTTCGGACTAGTGTTTCTTAAACATCAATAGACTATCGATACTATCGAAACCAAGTCGATAGTATAGGGTTTTCGGAATTATCGATTGAAACAATCGATACTATTTATAGTTTTCTCCCAAGTAATACTATCGATAGGCGCATTTTCAGTCAATAGTTTTAAAACCATCAACTGGAACTATCGATAGTTTCAAAGATATCGACTAAAACAATCGACTGGAACTATCGATAGTTTTGAAATGATGTCTGTCTGTGTTTGTGAACACGATAACTCAAAAACTATTACAGCAACGAGGATGAAATTTGACGTGATTTTAACACATAGTTTATAGGTCTCTATCAAATTTTGGACAAATACCGTCCACGGGAAGTCTGTCTGTCTATCCGTATTCATGTGAACACGATAACTAAAAAACTTAAATAGCTAGATGGATAAAATTTGGTACACAGTTTTATCGTCATAAATGTAGGTCCGTATCAAAATTTGAACCAAATCTGTGAAAGGGTTGACTGTCTGTCGATCTGTATAATTACATACTTTTTCACGCAATAACTTCTTAACAAAATTACTTAGATAAATGAAATTTTATATGTGGCCTTCTAACCTTTTTTCTTTATCTTCCGTATCCCTATTATAGTATCACATAGTGCATATCCCTATTACGTAATCACACCCGCTTCTGATTCTACTTCCGCCTTCAAACCTTCATGCGACCTTCGGAAAGTCATGGTATGACGTTTCGCTTAGTTTTTTTCTCCACTGTGTTAGGGACACTTGTTCATTTTACTGCCTTTTAGCTTATTTTTTCTCTACATCTGTTAGGGTGTATACGAGATAGTTTATGGGAAACCACTCCCGCTGGTTTTGAAAGTGATTTCTGAAAAGAATTGCTTGATATCTTTAAGAAGTATTAAAACATTACTTTTAACCTTCTTAAATAGAGTTCGACTCAATATTTTAAATGGTGCCTCTTTTACACATTCTTGTTGGATAGCGCTTATTATAAAAACCAAATAACAGCAAAAACATACAGATTAAATGGCTAATGTTAAGTTTAAGGTACGCAGCCGTTCCTCTCCACTTTACATCGCCAATTCATAGCCGCCAAGAGGAAGATGGTTTAGCGATGTATTTACATTGAGGAAATTCTCTTTTTTGTAATTAAAAAAAACTAGATTCCTAACATCCAATGAAAAAGCGTAGCTACTAGGTTCTGATGTTTTTTTAAGTTTAAAAAATTTGCCTGGAACCCACTTTCGATGCCTCAGGCATTGCGTGCGCAAGAGAACAATAAAATGTTCACTGCGCACAAATACTCTCACATCGCCAAATCATCTTGCTCTTGGTGACAAAAAGTTGGCGATGTGAAGTGGAGAGGAACGGCTACGTACCTTAACCTTCCAGCGGGCGCGCGTATGCAAGAGATACTTACATTGTGCATCGTATTAGATATTTATATCGTTCTTTTATAAATTTAAGTTCAAATTTTATTTATAAAATATTTGTTTACTATTAAGTTAATAAATACAGATAACATAAATAAAAGTTGCATTTATTTTTTGTAAAACAACACGAAATATATATATATATATATATATATATTTAAAATCATTGTTGTAGTCGTTGAATATCAAAAACAGGCCGAGTTATACTCTAATTTTCATTTTATTATGGGAGAATGACGGAATGCACGTACATCTCAGTTGAAGTTTTTAAGCCAAAAGAAACAGAAATCCCTCCTTTTTCTCAGGTAGGGATTTAACAGATAGACACGTGACCAAAGTGAAGGGAATAATAGCTATTTTTAGTATATTACGTAAGTGTTTTAGGGAAAAGTCTGGAAAAGAATTCGCGATTTATGTGTGCGCGTGGAAGCGGTTAAAATATTCTTTTAGTAATAAATATGCCAAAACGAGAGATTTAATATACCTCCAGCGCGGGAAATAGAACGAAACTGGAGTTTAAGAAAAGTGATTTTGGAATACATTAAGACTTTAAAATATATAATATTAGAATTTGAAATAAAATTAAATGAGATTATTACATATATATGTAATAAGATGCATGATATGTCGTAAAATTTGTGCAGGCGCGCCCGCTGGAAGGTTAAACTTAACTTTTACCGATTAATTTTTAGGAATCGGGAAAAATTAATAACACTATTTTTCAGCTTCCTAAAGCGCTAAATCAATCTTTACACTCACGCGTGTATAATTATGCATCTTGTTATCTTTCGGAGTGCGAAAGGTTAATAATTATTGCGTAGTTCAGTAATTAAAAGACAATACGGCAATCACACACACACATCCGTCTTGTATATTCTTCATCGTCAGGAATCTCGATATAATTACAGAGCAACTATACTTAGCGAAAGTCTATGTTCTGTGTATTTTGAGTTCTGTTATTTTAGATGTTGCTTATTTAAGCACCTGCGGTTTAAGCGATGATTCGTAACGCGCGCTCCGTCAAGTTTACACTTTTCGCGCTACTAAATGTTAAAGGTAAAGTCCATCGCAGGATTGAGTTCATGTGATGTTAGCACTAGTTATTTTTACTTCTTCGAATTCAAATTATGCGTGGAGAAAGTTCAAAAAATTCAACTAGGTGATTTTGATGAATCTTGATGTTCTGTACCTCCCTGAGTTAAAACAACCCTTTTTACTATCTCGTATACGAAGTATACAAAGAGAAAGTACTGTAATCGTAAAAAAAAAATCGAACTCGAGATTTTGACGAATCTCCACATTTTAGACCTCCCTGAGTCCGAAAAACACAATTTTGGAATCATGTCTGTCTGTCTGTGAATACGATAACTCGAAACTATTAGAGCTACGGAGATGAAATTTGGTATGTGGTCTTTAAACATAATTTGTAGGTTTCTATCAAATTTTGGACAAAATTCGTCAAGGGGGAGTATGTCTATCTTTATGTCTTCGGTCATGTGAACACTATAACTCAAAAACTTGAATAGCTAGATGGATAAAATTTTGTACACGGCTTTATCGTTATGAATGTAGGTCCGTATAAAATTGTGGGCCAAATCCGTCAAAGGGTTGACTGTCTATCGCTCTGTATAATTTACTTTTCAAAAACATCCGTTATCTCCACACGCATGCGTACTGGAAGCAATATTCTGTGCACGCGAAGACTATGGAGCGAATTACGTCAGTTTGTCCTTGAGACGACAAGAGCGGAAAATCGGTACGCATCTCTTTGAATTTGATTCTTTATCTAGATATTTTCCAATCACTATAATGAAAAACCTTCTGATAGTCATAGGATTCTGGGTAACAGTAGGTTCGAATTTTTTTTATCCACGCGGGAGGAGGGGAAACAGCACCTTTCTGGGGAAGTATATGAGAAAGTTTAGGGGATAACACTCCTGCTGGTTTTAAATAAGAGCGTATCTCAAATTTTTTTTCAGATAGGTAACGCGGCGTTACGCCGTTCTAAATTTGTTACAGCGAGAAAATTCCGCGCGCAATGGCTACCGATCAGCAGAAGCCGATGCGTGTTTTCTGGTTTCTTTTTTGGTTCTTCTTGAATGTCACGAAAACTCTCCAGTTTTCACACTACATGTAAATTAACAAATTAAAGAACGTAAAATTCCCTAGAAATACATATCTTTATTTTTCTTCCAGTTTTAATATTTTCTCAGATAATGGCACTAAACAAATTTTTGATTTCCAGTAATTTACGACCCCCTAGATCACCGAAATGGCATGTTACCTATATGGGAAAAAAACTTTTTGAGATGCGCTCTCAATTAAAATAAAAAATCGTTGTTCCAATATTTTTAGTTTTTTAATTAATTTTTGAAATGAGTCACTTCATTTGTGTACACCCTGTATATTACATGCATGTAAATTATCGTGACTATAATTAAAAGTGCTTAAAAAATTATGGAAAGCAGTGAAAAACAGCAAGTTAATCAAACCCACAACCATCGATGAGGTTTTTTTCGTTTGAATTTCAATATTCAAAATTTTGCTTCATATACAATTTTCTGAAATTATATCAGGGCCGCGGTGGCCTAATGGTAAGGTCTCGACTTCGGGGCTGAAGAGCTCCAGGTTCGAAACCCGATTCCACCGAAGCTCCGTCGTGCATGGACACCCGCTGCATGCCAAATCATACGTAGGGGGCCAAACGTCCCCCACTGATGGCGCGAGGAAGCGTAAAGAGAAGGTGCCAGCTGATGCGCCATCCTCGTCGACTGACAGTGGTGCAAAATGACGAGGTTCGTCCAAAAATTGCTCTCGTGTTGCATCTTTAAACGGGACGTTAATATAACTAAACTAATCTAAAGTTAGCTAGCACTTTTCCGAGATTAGCACGTTTGGGCGATTTTACACCGGAAAGGGGTGTCAGGCAATGAGTAATATTAGCGCATTTCCGGAGTTCTTTGTCAGATCCCGCTCAGTAAAATATAAACATCACCCTTCCATTCTTCACTTCCCCCCTATTTTCGTGAAAATAACCGCGCCCGGCGCATGCGCAAAGCGCGGAGGGATTCCGAATCCGTTGCTAAACAATATATCCGGAGATCATCGAAATTAAGAAGGGGAAAAAAGTGGGAGGGATATTCGAACTTTTATTCAAAATCATCGTAGCCTGATACTGTTTCAGACATGATTTATCTGTTTTTACTTTCTCGTATACGAAGTATACAAAGAGAAAGTATTGTAATCGTCAAAAAATTCGAACTCGAGATTTTGACGAATCTCCACGTTTTAGACCTCTCCGAGTCCGAAAAACACAATTTTGGAATTATGTCTGTATGTCTGTCTGTGTGTGCGTCTGTGTGCGCGTCTGTGTGTGTGTCTGTGTGTGTCTCTGTCTGTGAACACGATAACTCGAAAACTATTAGAGCTACGCGGATGAAATTTGGTATGTGGTCTTTGAACATAATTTGTAGGTTTCTATCAAATTTTGGACAAAATCCGTCCACGGGAAGTCTGTCTATTTGTATGTCCGCGGTCATGTGAACGCTATAACTCAAAAACTTGAATAGCTAAATGGATAAAATTTGGTACACAGTTTTATCGTTATGAATGTAGGTCCGTATAAAAGTTTGGGCTAAATCCGTCAAAAAGAGGCGTTCAAATTGCATATTCAATTGCTTTTAATCCGATTCTCATGCGCATGATATTGGTAGCAATCTGTTATTGTTGTAAATTTTATTTACAACAATAAATTATGTTTTCAAGCATCAATTGTTAACAATTTTTTTCTTGTTGTAAATCAAACCGATCTCATTATTTCAGAAAATCTTTTATTCACGCGCTTTTGCAATTGTTACGATTGTGGCAGTATAAATTGTTTTCTTGGGAATTCAATTCCAAAGCAGAATTTTCGCTTTAGTCTTCATTGCATTGCCTATTTTATCGAGCCTGCTTCAAAGTAATATTTTTTGAAACGTGGCAACAGATATTTGATTTCAAGTTTGTTTGTTTTTTTTTGTTTTACTTTCTCGTATACGAAGTATACAAAGAGAAAGTATTGTAATCGTCAAAAAAATTAGAACTCGAGATTTTGACGAATCTCCACTTAGAAAGTATACGAGAAAGTTTAGGGGAGACCACTCCCGCTGGTTATATTAGTTTTAAAAATTTACTCTTCATTACATAGCAAAAATAGTGTGCATGCAAATAATGTATAACTATCCGCTGCAACTTATTATGCATATTGCGCGCTACTAAAACATTGTATAAATTTGTAATTTTTTCAATTTATCTTATTGTTTATCAATTTTTGTTTTATTTTATTTAATTCTCTATATATTAATGCCATAATGACAAGAGTTTCGGTTAGAGGATTAATATATGAAATTATACTAAATACATTAAAATATATTCATAACATAAGTGCACGATTTTTGTTCTATTAATTGTGCATTCAATAATTTCTGAATGCGATATATCGTTCTATTAAGATTTGCTTTCACAAATTAATTGTTGTACTTGCATGATCGCAACTTTTCATTTCTTCAAATCATTCCATTCAAAATTAAAAGCCGTTCACACAGTGGCGGCTCATCCATAAGAGATGCAGGGCCCCCCCCCCTGAAATTTTCGTTTTTGTCTAATTGGCTTACTTTTCCACTTTGAGAATTCAGTGATCAATGAAAATGGCAAAAAAGTAATAAAAAAAGTAAAAAGAAGACTGAAAATCAGTCAAGAATTCAGAGAGATTCAGACTAGAGCTGCATCAGCTTTTGCCCCTCCTACGGATCCGATATTACTGCAAAGAACAAGGCGAAGCGGGAGAAAAGCAACCCTTTCGCCTATTGAAATTGCATTCATTTGAGCTACATTTTTTTCAGCTCTCATTTGGCGTGGCTTCCTCATTTGGCTGCTTTTTCGCTTTTCGCAGTAGTTCAATCGTTAAATCGTTTTTTGACTCCAATTCTGGAGGAGGTGTAATTTTTTGCTTTTTTATATTTTTTTCGGGTGCTGATCACGAATCTGAGGTTTGCCACCAATAATTTTTTGTTGGAATTTTAGTTATAGCCAAAAATCATAAAAAAGAAAATTCCAGTTTTTTGCTTGTAACTCAAAAACCATAAATTTTAGTATATCATCATTAAATACCAAAATAATCAGCACAAAATTTCCTACAACTTAGGTCTATAAAACTTCGCAGCACTGCTTGTTTTTGATCTGACGAGCCGCCACTACGTTCACGTTTAAAAGTTCATAACCCCATCCCCTCGATTAGCACCTACGCTTCATTTATCCATCGTTTAAACTTCCGTTTTTCATTCACATAATAGTTCTAAATACAGCTGTGCATTCGAATAACCCTTTTCTAGAACAAACGTGAATACCAAAGCATACAGTTATAATGTATACAACAAGAATAAAAGAATAAACAGCTGTCTTTTCTCTATCGCTCGCATTCGCGTTTTCATTTGGTGAAAAGGGAAGGGTTCGGCTGAACACAAAGACGAATTCGAAATGGCAGGTCACACGCACATTCTAGTCACTTTCGAATTCAGAGCCGCGTTGCGGAAGTTCCAGGTTTTTGCGATGCGATGTTCAGAATCAACAAACACTCTGGTGAAAGAGACAGCGCCATATATGGATCCCTGCGGGGAAAGAACGGCTTTTAATTATTCTTGATGGTCAAGGGAAAACGAGTGATTTGTAATAGTTTGGGTGCTGATTTGCGATTCTTCTTGTCTGAATTATTGTTCCGATTTTGATTTGCATATTATTGAATATGTTTTTTTAACGTAAGATTACGTTCCTCCCATTGGGGTTTCAGGAAGACCAAAATGCCACAAAAAAAAAAACGTTGTATGGGAGATCCTCTATAACTACATACGTTAAAAACATAACTAATATCTTATTTTAGAGATAAGGGGTAACAAAAGAAGTTATAAAAAAAATTGAAAATCGGAAAGGAGTCACGCGAGTAAAGTAGTCCTACGCCTACATCAGCGGTCCTACATCAGCGGCTGTCTGAAAAAGAAAGCCTCCCGTCATTTTTTTTTTCTTTCCTGTTTAATTTTAATGCATCTGTTGCGCTCGTGTCTTGCTCCTAATTTAGTTTTGAATAATTTTTAACTTCCAGCTAATAATTTAAATATTGAATATGTTTGCCAGACAGTTTAACCTTCCAGCGGGCGCACCCTCTATACTAACATAAAAGGTCGCGCGTATTTCCAAGATAAACAATTGGAAAGTATCAATTTTTAAGAGGGTAATTAACCCCTTAACTGTTTAGCCCGAGTTTACTCGTGCATCGAATTATGGCATTTTTACACTTATAGTCTGAAATTACGCCATTCGTAGACGTTATAATTCGAAACAAAAAATGACGAGTAACTCATTAACATCTCAAGTGTTCTGTGGACTCTTAAATGAATCGAGTTTACTCGTGCATCGAATTATGGCATTTTTACACTTATAGTCTGACACTTATATATGTTATAATTCGATACAAAAAATGAAGAGTAATTCATTAACATCTCAAGTGTTCTGTGGACTCTTAAATGAATCGAGTTTACTCGTGCATCGAATTACGGCATTTTTACACTTATAGTCTGAAATTACACTTATAGTCTGACACTTATAGATGTTATAATTCGATACAAAAAATGAAGAGTAACTCATTAACGTCTCAAGTGTTCTGTGGACTCTTAAATGAATCGAGTTTACTCGTGCATCGAATTATGGCATTTTTACACTTATAGTCTGAAATTACGCCATTCGTAGACGATATAATTCGATACAAAAAATGAAGAGTAACTCATTAACATCATCATTTGTGGACTCTTAAATGAATCGAGTTTACTCGTGCATCGAATTATGGCATTTTTACACTTATAGTCTGAAATTATGCCATTCGTAGACGTTATAATTCGATACAAAAAATGAAGAGTGACTCATTAACATCTCAAGTGTTCTGTGGACTCTTAAGTGCATCGAATTATGGCATTTTTACACTTATAGTTTGAAATTACGCCATGCGTAGACGTTATAATTCGATACAAAAAATGAAGAGTAACTCATTAACATCTCAAGTGTTCTGTGGACTCTTAAATGAATCGATGCGACAACACACTCCCAAAACAGAAAGCGTCATCTAATTAGACAGTAGAGAAAATAAAAGAGTTAAGGGGTTAATAAAATTAGGTTGTAATTGGGTAAGCGTTAATAAGCACAATTATTTAAAACAATTTTTATATAAAAAGGAATGGAAACAATGTAAATATAAAACACAAAAAAGTTAAATTTTTTGAAGAATTAGCCGAATGACGTGAAAACAAATTAAATGAAATTGTTAACTTTTCAACTGATATGTTTACATTTGTAATATAAAACTGTTAAGACAAAAAAGAAGTGAAAAAATAATTGAAACTTAGATATTAAAAGAAAGAAGTCAGCTTTATAGTCATTTCATTGTAACGGTCGCGCATATTTCTGATATACGAATAGGAATGACGCTAGAGTTTGCCCGACCGGGGGGGGGGTTACGATTTACCCGCCAGGGGGCATGACCTGCTGTACGGGGCGACGAATGTAATGAAATTGGTCTCAAATTTTCGCCAGATTAGTATTTATCCACTACAGTTGAATACCCCGTACAAAAATTTTCCCCGAGGGGATACCAAAATTTTTCCCGACGGGGGGAGGCACAGCATCCCAGATGGGGGTCCCCGGTCCCCCTCTGGCTCCACCCCTGTATACGAATAGAGATTCGCAGAGTCCTATTAAGGCCTTAAATTCCAAACTATGACTAACAGTTCGTTTAAAGGAGCTAAAAGAATAACTCAAGTCATGCTTTCGCAGCACCCTCTGGTAAAAAGTTATAAAACGAAATTCTTCCCTAATGTATCTCTCACATACGCGCGCCAGGCCCGCGGTGGCCGAGTGGCAAGGTCTCGGCCTTAGGGGCGGAGGGGTCCAGACTCGAAACCCGATTCCACCGAAGAGCTGCCATGTATGGGGCCTGTTGCACGCTAAATCATGCGTAGTGGCCAAACGTCCTCCCGTTGGTGTGGCGAGGAAGCTTGGACAGGGGGTGCCAGCTCAGGTGTCGTCCTCGTCATCTGACCAAGGTTCAAAATGACGATGTCCGTCCCAAAATAGCCCTCGTGTTGCTTCAAAACGGGACGTTAATATAACTAAACACATACGCGCGCCCTCTGGTAGTTTAAAGATTAACCCCTTGCCGTTCTATTTTATTTAACCTCTTAGTTAGATGCCACCACCCATTTGGGATATTTTTTATTATTTCAATTAAGATGGTAAAGGATACTTGAGACATTTAATAGTGTCCAGGTGATTTTTGTAATTTAAATTATTGTTACGTTGACTTAAATACGGATTTAAATAGCAAAAATTATGTAATTCCATGCATGTGTCAGAGACGACATTGTATGTTAAGGGGTTACATACATACATAACCCACGCCGACCGACTCGCCCAAGGGGTTTAGAGTCAGCAAGGATCGACGGGGAGGAGAATCATGAAAGAAAAAAGTTGTAATGTTTGGAAGGTATGGATTACAGAGCTACGTGCAAATAGAAAAAAAAACACAGGAACACAGACAAAAACACACAGAAACACAGACAAAAACATACACAAATACAAACAAAAACACATGCAACACAAAATCAACATTGTAAAACACAAGAAACAAAAAAGGATAATAATAATAATAATAAACAGAAACTCAATCAAAGGATTACTTACATAACAATTATATATACTTTGAGTGCAGTAAATTAATGTACAGAAGTTAAAATACAATTCAGTTATGTTAATGTTAAGAGGTTAGAAAAGTAAAGTGAATTTAAAATTTTTTTGTCCATACCCTTTACTTCCGGGTACTTATAGTTGTCTATAAATTCTCTCGAGGGCGCCGCCGGGTTCCCACGCAATCTCCGTCACTGTGTTTTGTTATGGAAGGGTTTGTTACCAAAAAAATTAAATTATATCTAAACAGAATTGATGGAACCAGATTTTCAGAAGAAAAGTTCTTAACAGAAATTAGTATTAAACGGGAGAGAATTTTAAAACCTTGAAAATTATCTTCTCAAAGAAAAAAATTCCCCCAGATAAGATTTAATTGTAAAGTAAGATGAAATTTAAGTGTGTCGATAGGGCTTAAAGAATCATAAGTTTGATATATTCTATGCCTTTTGTTTTGTGCGTTAGTATATAGACAATATTTTATTTTTTTACTTATTTATATTTTATGCTTACAAGTCATTAAGTGGAGGAAAAGTAAAAAATTTAGTATTAGTATTAATACTATTTTGACATATCAATTATATTTTTAACTTCCATTCTGTTTACAGATATAAATTGTAAAAGTTTACTTCAGTTTAGTTACATTAATGTCCCGTTTCGAAGCAACACCAGGGCTGTTTTGGGACAGACCTCATAATTTTGAACCACGAGCACACGACGAGTTGACTTGGACGACATGCTGGCGCCGCCTCTCCAAACTTCCACACCACACCAGCGGGAGAACGTTTGGCCACTACGCATGATTTGACGTTCAACAGGCCCCATGCACGGCAGATCTTCGATGGAATCGGGTTTCGAACCTGGAACCCTCCGGCCCAGAAGCCGAGACCTTACAAATTTGAAAAAACTGTTTGTTAAATCATGGAACGAAGCAGGAGGAAGATGGGGGTAGGGAGTAAATTCCAATCTTTATAGAAAGGAAATATCCTATTAACTGTTTACATGCTTTTTATGTATAATTTAGTTCGTATATACTATTATTTGTGAAACAATTAAAGTTTTATATAGTTCGCACCTTATTTGATTTAGAAACAAACTTTTTAACTCTTTAATCCCGAGGCGACTTTTTTCTTCTAGCCCCTTAAAGACCGGGGCATTGTGGGAGGAAACGACATTAACTGGACTCTCCCAACCTGTGTGGTCATTTACCCCACTACCTCACCCCCTACTAAAACCTTCCCTTAAGGCGCACGAAATGGGCTGCGGTTAGCAAGGGTAATTGCACCCCCTACCACTCTTATCTCCTAAGCGATCTCTGAACCTCACATCCCCTCAAAAGAAGGCAACCGCCTCAGAC
This sequence comes from Araneus ventricosus, assembly GCA_013235015.1. Classification (NCBI taxonomy): domain Eukaryota; kingdom Metazoa; phylum Arthropoda; class Arachnida; order Araneae; family Araneidae; genus Araneus; species Araneus ventricosus. The sequence continues at coordinate 618 of BGPR01033700.1, read as the reverse complement.
CGGCCTTCGTCGTTGTTAAGGGGGAATTTTCAGACCGCCTCGCTCGGTGTGAGAGGGTTAAAAGCAATACAGTCATAGTTGGTACATTTTACATAAATTAAATTATTTAATTTTTTAAAAACCTTATTTACTTGTATTTGGTATTTTAACTATATCGCAACAACTCTGACACCGGTCATGAAACTGCAATGCTGAGCTGCATCTTACCTTTTCCGTAGTGGTTTCAACCACTTATCCCATCTATAAAACATATTTTATGTTATAAAATCGGTGAAATTTAGCATGAGCTGATTATTCAACAAATCTCGTTTTGGCCCTTTGAAATATCGTTTATCAGAACGAAGGCCGGATTATCAAATAAGCAACTGCTTAGGGGATCCTGCAACTTTGTGGCTCCCCGGCGCATTGTGTCTTTTTTCCCTTTTTTTTTATTTTCAAGATAATTAAATTCAGTGCTTTTATTTAATTTACAAGAGCCGTGCACTCGAACTTACTCAAATTAATTAAATTTAGTGCTTTTATTTAATTTACAAGAGCCTTGCACTCGAACTTACTCAAATTAATTAAATTCAGTGCTTTTATTTAATTTACAAGAGACGAGCACTCGAACTTACTCAA
>BGPR01033699.1:0-16848 GCA_013235015.1 Araneus ventricosus | reverse complement strand
TAATATTACTAAAACTAAGAAATCAAATTGCTGATTCGATTATATCTAAGACGACCAAACTAAGTTAAAATAAGTTCCATCACATTGGAAAATGATTGCGATAAAAATTGGCCACCTATTAGAAAGATGTTTCTGCATATTATGTATATCGCTAAGAAAAAAGTAGATAATTTTTTATCCTTGGAAAACTTCAAACTCGAGGACAGACTGTAATTAAGAATGTTATCGGTGTTGGATGCTGTGTTCAAAGTCTTTTTTGAGTGTTTTAGCGAAATGTTCTACATGAGGAACTGCATTTTTCTTGTAAAGTTTTATTATAATCCAGCCGGAGTGGTCTCCCATAAACTTTCTCGTATTCTCATTTCTCAAAATTTCTCCTATAACATGTCAGTTTCCTGCACCCTCGCTCGGATAAAAATTTTGAATCTGCTCTATTCCCAGAACACAACAAGTTTCTCCAGGACACGTAAAAACATCAATACAAACGGAAATAAAATAATCCGAGCAGGATCAGAATTCGACGAAAGATAGAAAAGGAGCCAAAAGGGAAGAAAAAGCGCCAAACAGGAGTCATCAAGCATAAGCCTTTTGTCGTGAAGCCGCTGAATATCATGCACAGAGATTGCTTCCAGTGCGCATGAGCGTGGAGATCAAAAGTACAAAAATTGATTATGAAATATGAACACCTCTTCTTTAACCGATTGAGATGAAAATTGGGAACATTAATTAATGTTCATCCGTGATACCAAGTTTTATTTATCTAAGCCAAAGGGCTTATGAGATATAATTTTTACAAGTATGCGTTTATACAGACCAACAGACAATCAACCCTTTGATGGATTTGGCACAAACTTTTATACTCACCTACATTCCTGAAGACAAAACTGTGTACCAAATTTTATCTATCTAGCTATTCAAGTTTGTGAGCTAACGCGTTCACATAAACACGGACAGACATACTTCTCGTGGACAGATTTTGTCCAAAATGTGACAGGAACCTACAAATTATGTGTCAAGACCACACACCAAATTTCATCCCTGTAGATTTAATAGTTTTTGAGTTATCGTGTTCACAGACACACAGACAGACATATTAACAAAATTGTGTATTTCGGACTCAGGGAGGTCTGAAACGTGGAGATTCATCAAAATCTCGAGTTTGAATTTTTTTGACCTTTACAATACTTTCTCTTTGTATACGAGAAAGTAAAAATGTGGCAACGTTTGCGTTACAATTCGATTAATTCTGACATCTAAAAGTCTGAGATAAAAAAATGTGTGATGATAACTGGTAATTTACAGAAAATGGGTTTACGTTTGGAAAATATTGCAGCCTTGCAGCCGATTCGTAGGTACAAAGTCACATCAAATGAGAACCAAAACAGCGCTAAAACCATAGAAGTGTAAAGTAGTACAGGACAGAGTTCCAGCACTTTTCGTATCAGGGCGTGGTGACTGGATACGCCCCATTCAACTGTATAGAACATTATGCAAAAAATGATGAACCTTATCCTTTAAAACTTGAGTTCCATCCATCAATTGCTTACATGGGATATGAAAACTCGCTTTCACAAGGTTATTGATTAATTAGCTCTAATAGATTGGGAGGATACGTGACCTTGGGAAATCGAATAAAATGATGAATATCTTTTTTATAAACCAGTGGGAGTGGCCTCCCCTAAACGTTCTCGTATACCTCCTCAAAAAGGTTCTGTTTCCCCTCCCACCACGTGGATAAAATAGAAGACCACATACCAAATTTCAATTATCTAATGCATGTTACTAAAAGATTTGCACACATCTAAGCAGAATTTTAGCTTGCCAGCAATATCTCCGATCTGATTGTTACAAATTTACTACCGATAGTTGTAGTTGAAAATATCATGCACATTGGCAGAGTGCTTAAGAAATTAAAAAAGCATGAAAAACAGAACTGTTGAACCAATTGACAATAATTTTGGTTTGTTACTTTATAACTATACTTTTAACAACTACTGTTCGTTCTGTCAGAGTAAAAATAATGCAAAATCCACTCAGAAAAAGATGCATTACGAAATATACAAAATAATACAAACCGCAAATCAAATATGCAACTCTTATTGAGAAAATGTTTCGGCGTGAAAGAAAAATTAAAAGAAAACACTCCATAATTAATTCACTTTTATTCGAGAAGAATTTGGCAGTGAGCCAAGACAGAACGTATTACGGGAACAGCAGTAAAAACGCGTGCCTTTCTTTTGCTTCGTACAATGGCGAAGAAATCAAATATGCAAAGTCAACCAGTTGACGGACTTGGCCCAAAATTTTATACGGACCTATATTCATGATGATAAAACTTTGTAAAAATTTTTATCCATATAGGTATTCAAGTTTTTGAGTTATAGTGTTCGTATGACTTCGGACATACAGACAGACAGACTTCCCGTTGACGGATTTTGTTCAAAATTTGATAGAAACCTACAAATTATGTTTAAAGACCACATACCAAATTTCATCCCCGTAGCTCCAATAGTTTTCGAGTAATCGTGTTTACAGACACACAGACATAATTCCAAAATTGTGTTTTTCGGACTCAGGGAGGTCTAAAACGTGGAGATTCGTCAAAATCTCGAGTTCGATTTTTTTGACGATTACAATACTTTCTCTTTGTATACTTCGTATACGAGAAAGTAAAAACAATAATATAAATTCAAATAATTCTCAATTCCAGATTGCTGAAACCCGCATGCTTCATATCAGAAGCCATGAAAACTCGTGTGTTTTTCACTTTTTCTATGTAAAATAGAGAGCAATTTTTAATCACTATTTATATTTGTTACTTCAACTCAACATTAATAACAGTTCTGTGAACAGCAGACTTCGGGTTCTCCCCAAAAACTAAGATCTTATCTTCATCTTCTCAAAAGGTTTGGAGAATGTTATCACTGCGCAGCCTTGAGGGGTTAGATGGAGATGGGAGGAATCTTCTCACACACTCTCGCTCTTCCTAGGTTCGCAACACGCTTCTATATCATTATTTCGATTGCCCTTCGTTTGTCAATAAACCATTTGAGTTACATCAAAAATGCACTGCAATACACTTGTAGAAAATTTCACGCTCGAGAGTGGAAGTGGTCTTTGAATTTTTATGAAATGAACCGTTTGACTAGAATCGTTGAAATTCGATGAAAGTTACATGAAACGTAGCCATTAAAACCGCCACCATTTTGAAACGGAATAAAAAAAAATAATTGCCATAAGTTGTTTTAATGACTTTAAGGAACATTCATCCAAAATTCAAAGAAAATCAATAACGCTTTTTATCGTGACTGCGTAATAAGCAAATTTCGAGACAGACGAGATATCGAACGTCAAATTCCATCAGGATAAAATCGTTAAAAAAAGCTGAACAATACATGAAACGGAACCATCAAAACAGCCGCCGTCTTGTAACGGAACCAAAATATCAAAATCCAGGCGTTTTTTTAAATGACTTCAAGGAACATTCATGCCAAATTCAAAGTAAATCGAATAATGCATTTGTTTGCGACAGCGTAGCAAGAAAATTTACAGACAAACAGACGAAATGCAAAATGTTCGAATTGGAACAGAATCAACCTTCTCACTCAGAAATGACGACATCTCCCGCCATAGTGTACTGATAGACACAGAATTGAGACTCAATTTCAGTATTCTTCCAGACAAGAGTATAAAAATGCCAATAAGCAATAAAATGCAACTTTAGAGTATTCTGCAAGTTGACCTCATTTATTATTGCCAATAAAATATTATAAATGAAACACGGACAATTTTTTTTTAAAATTATTGGTTGGTTGGTTGTGCTTTATGGCACAAGGGCCAAGTATGGCTATGCTTCACCATTGTAATTTTCTTCACACACACTGTGCTTCTTTTAATATTAAAATTGTAGGGTTCTGATAAAAATTTTGTTCTAAATTGGGTGTTTTAAAAAATAAAATGAGTAACATTAAGATTGATAAAAGCAAATTACGATTTTTTTAAAAAAAACGAAACTTTATTGCACATTTTTAAAATTAATATTATATGAGAAAAAATTCAGCATAAGATAAGGAATTATATAAAATATTTATCAGAATTTTTACGTCATTAAGCCGGGAAAAGTATGCTACAGTTGCAAAGAACAACCGTTATCTCATCATTCATCACGCTTTGATAATGTCCTTGACTGAAACTTCTGTTGAAATAAGTGAATGTCATAATTTACATCTTTCATCGTTTAAAAGAAATTGAAGAGAGATTTTTTTCTCAATTTACTTAGTTACATCATTTGCGTGAACAAAATTAAAGTAATAAAGAATGATTCATTCATAAATTAAAACTGAGAATGATTTGTACAAGAATCGAAATAAACCATTCATAATTTAAAACTGAGCATAGTTTGTACAAGAATAAAAATAAACCATTCATAAACTAAAACTCCTCTATCTTGAACGAGGTGTGAATGAAAATAGAAACAAACCATTCAAATAACAAAATTCCCCCCTTACCTGAACGCGGTGTGAACAAGAACACAAATCACACCATTCATAAAATAAAACTCTCCTATATGAACACCTTCTGAACTTAGAGGACTCTATAAACTCTCTTTACCCTTTCAATCAAACACAGATGTTTCTTTAAGAACAATTATTTTCACTTAATGATCGAGTGTGTTCGAAAAAACGATTAAAATGGCATTACCATCAAATGTGAAAAAAACGACGTCATTAACAAAGTGGTGCTTATTAATAGACAGTGTTACGGATTCTACCCAGATGGCGCTTTTGTGCATCTTGTGACAACGGCCTCCTCCGTTGATTCTAGAGTCGATTGCGTGGCATGGAAACGGAAGGAATGGTTTGGATGGAAAGAGCCGGGTAGACTTAATATTGTCTTGTAAATAGTGTAAATAACATATAATGTCTACCTATATCTATCATTTAATCATAATAAATAATATGAAAAGGCACTACAGTGACCTCTCACTTATACGCGCTCTCTTTTATGCGCGTTTTTCACTTATGCGCGTTTTTTTTCGCTGTCCCGGCCAGGGATATAGGAAAAAAATAATAACTCTTATTCATTTATGCGCCACACTAAAAACGCACCTCTCACTTATGCGCGTCGCAAAAATTTTCTTAGTTCAAAATGTTTTTTTCCCCAGCAGAACAAGAAAGCAGAACAAAAACCCTTTTTGTTCTGCTTCTAGGAATGCACTCCCTCGCCCTTCCTCTATTCTTCAGATTCCAGGAACACATTCCTCTAACGTATACACAGGGGTGTACGCGGGGGTTCTTGTGATTGACGTCAGTAAAAGTTGCATTTGTACAGCAGCCAATTAGAGAGGTTAGTATTTTATGTACCACGTGACATTGATCGCTAACGAAAGAACCATCTTTGGAGTTTTGGTTATGATTAGATGGTTACGTTTTAAAATGGCAAAAATAACGAAATTGTCGCTTTTTTAAAAAAAATGAATGTTATTAAAAAATTCAAAGAAACTACTTGCACCTCGAAAAAAGTTTAGCGGAACAATTTAATGTCCTAAAATCGATACTGAGAGCGATTTTAAAAAATAGGGAGCGCTTCCATTTTCTTTGTGTTCTTAAAAAAATATTTAACGAAAGTTATACAAGTATTTGCATTTTGAAACATCTTATTTACATTTTTCAGTAGTATATACAAAATATTAATTAACAATACATGTACACTGGATTGATGTTTCACTTTTAATCTCCCTTTTGTTGTTTTTCACTTATGCGCGCTTTTTTTTTCCGCTGTCCCCTGTTTCCGCGCATAAGTGAGAGATCACTGTATTTGGATTTTCATTTGCACCACTGAATCACAGATGCAATAGACAGCGACTGCTGCATGTCTTAAAGAAAGGAATATTCCGCAGTGCCTTGCAAGTAGAAATAGATATACCTCTATATTTTATTTTTCAGCCTTTATCTTTTAAGAAGATTTCGCCTGACAGGTGTTGGCCTTCAAAAACTCAAATCATCTGGGATGTTCACCTCTTTTTTAAGAGAATATTCGTACTAGCTATTCTAATAAAACCCTGTTACTTGGCATTGTTTTCTACTGTCCTGATGTAATGCCGCAGGGTATGTCTTATTTCTTCAGGGGATTCGCAAAAAATTGTCAATGTCAGTTATCCGTCTGGATGGAATTCATATTCGCTACAAGGGTTTCGGCCTTAGTTCCCGTTGGAATGTTATATTTCACATTTTGAATAACATATTGATAAAGGAGAAATGTAGAAGGTAGGAAAGCTGTCTCTGAAACACTTCCACATAAAAATTTAATTCCCTTTGCTGTTTTGGATGGTTGGAATTCCCTAAGAAACCAACACAAATTTTCGTATTATTTCGAAGTGTCTCCTTTTAAGAAAGGTTACATTTGCATCTACCAATCTCAGTATATTGCATAGAACTAATGCGGAATTGCATTTATTTCTTTTTGTCATCAAATTTTAGATTGAAGTTGTAGAAACACTCTTTAAACTGTCTATAAAAATAAATTTGCGTAAGAATTCTCGCATTGATGCAATAAAATTCTTGACATCTGAAGAGATATCAATTATGATAGATTATCATCCATTTAGAAGTTATACAAGGGTTATTTTTGTGATAAACCTCGCAATTTTGAACCATCTGCACCTGATGAAGACAAATCTAGACTTGAGCTCCAAGTTTCCACACCCCACCAACACCAGGCCATTTTATTTGCAAAAGTGTGCTAATTTTGCATCAAAACCCACTTACACAGTGGTTATTTGGTGAAATATAGTTTCTAGTCCTCGACCCTCTGATCTTGAAGTCGGGATTCTGCCGGTTGACCACAGCAAACTCCTAAGAATGGCGAAGAAACATGAAAAGTACATAGACAAAACATTGCGACCTGTAACTGGATAGTTTTAGCTTAAAGAAACAGTGAAAACTTAAGTGTATATCCTAAGGGTATGCATGAATATTACTTCTAAGCTATATAAACGATACAGAAGAATTTAAAATTATTCATGCACCTTTATATTTGTTTCGATTTTAATATACTGTACTTTTCTAAATGCACTCTTTAAGTCACTCCATAAAGCTGTAAAATTAAAGAAACTCATGTTTGTCGTGCTATTGTCAGCAAAAAAGTAAACATTTGTATCTGACATTTTTAAGTGGTTTTTGAAGACGGCGTCCACGCAATTCGCAAAGATACCAGTTTTAACGACAAGAAGTCACGAGCACACTTTCAACGAAACAGTGAGAAATATTTCTCAGAGTTAAGAAATACTTAATTCAGTCGATATCAGGTGTTTATTAATTCAACGAATTCCTTCAGCAATCTTTTATACCTATTGCTCTCATTACTGCCATAGATTGCTACAGATGACTATATTGTAGCAAAAGGTATCGCATAATAGAGATGCGACGGGAATGAACTTCTCGAGCATTAGTGATACAACAATTGTAAATGCTGCTGCTTCAGTACCACAATAGCTAGTAAGAAAGCCAGTAGGACTGCCACTCAAAAATATTTTATTCTGTGCACCTTCTAATCAGGTAACCATTTGCATAAATTTGGGAGCCTTTTGCACAACAGCCATACAGATTATATTTCCTACGTGAGCTCCATCATCAATCTAACAAAAAGCCAACAGTCTTTAACACCATCCACTTAGCCACCACGCCAATACGCAGAAAGTATTTGGCGCGCCAACACCGCACATAAAAAATGAAATAAATAATTTTTGGTCAATTGATTATTGTAAAAAAGTAACTACAACGGAATATCGCAACAATTTATATCTTGCTCCTGTTCCGTTCAGAAGATTCTTATGTAAGAAAGTCAAAATATTCAATGCTGTGGTTTCCGACAAACCATTGTATAGCTGACAAAACAAATTATATAAAAGTCATAATGCAACATTACACATACATGTGGGATTCCGTTCGATTAAACAGAATGCCCACGGAGGAGTTACCTTTAAGGGGTAAGTGAATCGGAATTAAGTCTAGGGGATTTAATAGGGTTTCAGTCACATTAAATTTAAAACAAAATATTATATGAAATAAACGAGGAAAATTCAATTTAAATACAAAAACATGGGCAGTTGCCTTTTTCGGATTTTTATTTATACTTTCATGCTCAGGAACCCAAAGCTAAATCTTCACCAGTTTATTTCGTTGTTATCTATGCAAACTGTAATAAGTTACTTACCACAGCAATCTAAAGATCCTTAGAAAAACGGCATGCAGTGATATTGCGCCGATGGTATTTCTTCCTATTTTAACAATATTGGGAAAGTAACTGAAGCATTCCATGGCGAATTTTTTGTTACAGAACTTGTAAGGTTCCTAGACATTAGCACACAGTTATAATTTTTTTTGGATAACTGGTATATTAATTTAATTATTTGGATTTTTAGATTTATTAATTCATATGATGTAATTTTTTATAATGTTTCCCACCCTGAGTGTCACATATTGATAAAATTCAACAATTCCAAGAGTTCAGTTTTCAGATAGAATTCGCTCGATTTTTACCCATGATTTCAACCGAAAAGACTATAATAAGCATTTGCTATTACACAATATTACTGTTAAACTAAAATTAACCTATTAATTCATAACTAATTACAACCACAAAAATTGTGAAAACATCTGTTGAGAAATTGATTGTAAAAATCGCAGAATTGTTTTTTTTTTCTCTTACAAATCTGGTATATCCACATTGTCACATTTTCCGTTCCGTTCATTTTTAGATAGTCTGTGGCTGGAACACTCTGGAGATATCTCGACAACGTTGGAGATCGTATGCTTCACATGTGTACATTTTAAGTGTTTGCTTGCCATAAAGAGCATGTTAAGAACGTTTTGTCGGCCAAATAAATTTGTTTACTAACTGACGCAACTCCATCCAGAGACGATGAGATTCATCTCTTACAACGTTGATATCACTATTAAATAGCGCAAATAACATTTGCTTAATTACAATTATTAATGGGATGATAAGAACCAGTCATCCCTCTTATAAAAGAAATTCTGCGCAAAATTTCAGAAATTATTTCATGGAAATATTGCATACTTCCACGTAATTTGGATTTCAGGACGAATCAGCCAAACCTTTATTTCCAAAACAGATAAGAAAACAGAATTCCATTGAATTAAATAAAGTAAAACAGATTGAATGGATTTCAAGCAACTTTGGCACCAAAAAGTTTGTAAACACCAAGTGCCCAAAAGATACCTACCTTTGATGTACCTGTTAAATTTATATTCATTTTTGTAATACTGAATGAGGACTTAGAAAAGTTCATAAGTATCTTCCCCTTGTTTGTCTTAAATAACAATTGTACAAAATTTGGTTGAGAGCAGTCCATTGGTTTAGGAGGAGATGTGGAACATAGCCAGATACATACCCACAATGACTTTTATTTATATTAAGATAAATGTACCTGTTAAATTTATATTGATTTTTGTAATACTGAATGATGTCATGTGAAAATTATTCTCGGTTTTATAGATTTTAATATATAAAGGAAGCTTTCTGATATACACGCGTAACTTAAATGCGAAATTAAATGCATACAGTCGAGCAATAATTATCATGGAACATAGGGTCGCATTTCACTCTGAGAGGCAGAAAAGAGAAAAATAATTAGAATTTCAACAAGAACATGCAACAGTGTTAGTAAAGCGAATGAATGATACCCAAATTTACACAATCTGATTTATTGATCAGAGTACAACTCACAGCAAGTGCTGAAACTGGCGGCCACGCGTGTCGTTGCACAGTTAACACCGGCGAAGGAATGACTGGCGCACCCTCTCGAAGATTCCTGGTGTAGTGTTAATTTTGTCTGCTTCAACAGCGATTCTCGCTACGAGATCTTCAGTCGAGTCGACAGACTCCTCGTACACTAAAGATTTCATGCCTCCCCCAGAAGAAAAAGTCCAGTGGTTGAGGTCCGGTGAGTGAGGAGACCAAGCCATAGGTCCGCTGCGGGATATGTGGCGATCAAGAAGTACCAGACCGTGCTGGAAATGTGTGCTGGGGTTCCATCGTGCATAAACCACATGTCTCTCTGGATGGGGAGCGGAACAGCCTGCAACAAACTGGGAAGTCCTTGTTCCAAGAAGATACGGTATGTTGCGCCGGTTAAACGGTCTGGCAAGATGTGAGGGCTTACCACATAATCACCAAGGATACCTGCCGAAATGTTCACGGACTTCAGAGGCGATGACTTGTTCATGCTCGACGCGTTTCGACTTCACTCTTTTCTGCCTCTCAGAGTGGAATGCGACCCTATGTTCCATGGTAATTATTGCTCGTCTGGATGGGTACTATCACCCCTCTTATTTTGTGAAAACAATTTAGACTCGCCCTGTATATCACTTATAACCTATATCAGGGGTGGGGAACCTGCGGACTTTTTTATTATTATGCGGCCTTACCAATAAATCATTATTTACATTGAAATAATATTGTCTATATATTTTCTGTAATATAATAATAATAACCTTTACAATAACTTTTAAGATCCTGCTCGTGTGGCCATCTGCCCAAATGCCGAAATTTAATGAAGCCTTTCAGCGTGAAAAGCTTCCCCACCTCTAGGCTATGTTTTTGTTTGTTATGCAACCAATCTCGATCGGCACCTATGACAACAATCTGTCAATATCTAAAATCACCTTTCCACAGGCGTTTTGTAACTTTTCATTTTCGATTTCGTGAATTAGGTAGTCTTAACAGATAATTTGAAAATATTATTCGTATATGGGAAACGATATAAAATTTTAAAAATATATCCATTCAAAGATAAAAAAGAAAAATATATCCATAAAAAACATATCCAGTCAGACTGACGAACACCACCTCAAGACCCTGTTCCTGCAACCATTACGGCTGCCGCACCAGTTGGATGAACCGAAGACAGGATAGCATTCTATGTATAAATTGCGTGATATAAACATCGTTACTACCAAAATGCAAAAGCTGATGCAATCAAAACAGACGTTTCAAACCTTAAACAATAGTATGCTGAGTTGTTTCAGATTAAATTTTCGAAACTTTTTTCCTCGGAATCCTTAACACTTTTAACTCTTTAATCCAGAGGCGACTTGTTTCTTCTATCTCCTTTAAAACCGGGTGTTTTTGGGAGGAAACGCCATGAATTGGACTTTTCCTACCTGGGTGCTCATTTATCCCATCACCCCACCCCATTCTTTAACCTTCCCTTAAGGCGCACGAAATGGGCTGTGGTTGGGAAGGATAATTAGACCCCCTACCGGGCTTATCTCCTAAGCGATCTCATAACCTCATCTCCTCTCAAAAGAAGCCATCCTCCTCAGATCGGCCTTCGTCGCTGTTAAAGGGAAATTTTTAGACTGCCTCGCTCGGTATGAGAGAGTTAAGTGAAATTAATGTGTTGTCTGGGTTCAAAAGAAGAAATCTGGGTATATATAAAAAATTTTGCCTTGCTGTTCTTCTTGGAAAAGTCTGTCTGGTCAGTGCTACAGCATCTACTTTACAGCCCAGATTTAGTCCCAAGCGATTTTCATCTGTTTGGTCCACTAAAACAACATCTTGGAAGCAAACACTTTGCAGATGATGACAATGTTCAACACGAAGTCCTACTGTGCATGAGACAGCAACCCAAAGAATTTTATGCAGCTGGAATTGGGGTGCTGATGAAACGATGGGATAAGTGCATCAACATTGGTGGACATTATGTTGAAAAATAAAATTGTTTCCAAGTGATTATCATGGTAAATTATTATTTCTTATCTTTTGTGACTTACTTAGTGACTTACCATCGTATAATGAGAAGCATTCTGTTATTTTCATGAATATCATAATGTAGTGAGTCTTATGTTTCTATAATAACCATTAACTCGAAATGTTTAATTTCTATCGTATGGAATCTCAGTTTCAAGGGAGTGCTATGATTTAAAAATTATATTTATAATTGCTTGTTGAATTTTATAAATTTTTCGCAAACACCATCATATTTATTATCTACTCAAAATCAACGCAAAAATTCTGAAGAGAATTTTCTGTCAATCCATCAATTACTTACGTAATATACATTGGCTTCAGTAAGTAATCGTTTGTAAATACTTTCTTATAATATATGAGGAGAATGATCATTTGATTTCATAATTCATATCAACACAGCAAGTTCCTGTAGTTCAATGTTTAGCTTTTGGAATTCTAATCATTTCAATCCAAAAAATAAAAATACTACTTTCGTTCTCATAAACACACAAAAAAGAACTGATAAGATGTAATGTGTTAATATCATGAATCCCATAATGAATTGAAACATCTAATTCTATAATATCCATTAACTCGACATTTTTAGTTTGTATCGTATAGAATTTCAATTTTAAGGGACTTTTATTATTTGAAAATTATATTTATAAATGTTTATTGACTTTTATAAATTTTTCACAAACAGCATAATATTTACTGTCTTCTTAAAATCAGCGTTAAAATCCTGAATAAAAATTTTAGTCTAACCATCAAATACTGGAGCAATACAATCGCTTCACTAAATAGATATTTGTTAATTCTTACACAAAATCAGGGCAATCATCATTTGACTTAATAATCATATCAACATATCAAGTTCCTGGAGCTCAGTGTCTATCTTTGGGAATTCTAATTAGTTAATTCCAAAAAATAAAAATATTACTTTCATTCTCATAAACACACAAAAAAGAACATAATTTAGCTTACGTTTGTAATTCTTGTGCAAACCACAATTAAATCCCATTTAATTGGCCGGGAAGCCTAAAAACTCTCACTTCCCTAGAGTCCTGAAATAATTAGAAAAACGAGCTCATCCAATTTTAAAAAATGCGAAACTGGCGTTTTATATTCCGAAAAATAATAAATTTTTACACCTAAAAGGATTATACGAATAGAAAGAGCATTTTACGAAAACACCTATAGGTAAATCTAAACAAATGCAGGGACGCGAATGTTTATCCATCTGCTTTCTTCTTTTTCTCTTTCTGCGCTTTCGTGCCTTTGGTCGCAAACGATTTATTTGCTAAAAAGCTTTCTCTGAAAATCATTTTAAAAGAGAAGGAAGTTAAAGTTTTAGTTTTTAAAATCTTAATTCTTTGGAGTGTCGTGACTGTGTGTGGATATATTCGAAAAAGAAAAGCAACCTTTAAATAAGCAGGTGTTAAAGGATTTTTCTTTAATATAAGGAACAAATATACTGTTTTTGATAGTTTTGTTTCTATAGCAATGTTGAGTATTCTCCGAAAATAGGATTCCACTGAACACCTAAAAAATTTTTTAAAAATCCAACCTTAAAGATTATTTATTATATTTCAGATTCGTTATTGTGTTTTGTGATTATTAAACCTTACGTTACCGGAACTAAAAGAAAACCTTTTCGTCTTTTTCAGTTTCTTGTTTAAAACAAAATGAAATGCTGTCGGCTTCTTCACAAATAACGGTTGCGAATGCTTTTAACAGTTGCAATAACATGATTAAGTCATATTAATATTTTGCATTTCTTTAAGAGGATAAAGATGATGTACAAATAAAAAAGATACTGTTGTCCTGAATTTCAATAAATCATACTATAACGATTAGAAATAATCTCAACGAGGATAAAACAATTGTTTTACTTTTTGAAAACATTTTGAGAATTATATAAATCGAATTCTCGCTAAGAATTTAATTCTTTTTCAGCAAAAAAACCATTTACTTAAACTACTTTACAGAAAATTAAATAACAAAAGTTATCAATTGTTATCTATTTGGAAAACAGAAGTTTTCAATCCTGACGAGCGAATCATAACCATATAGGGGAAAGTCGGGTAAAACGACGAAGAGTGTAAGATGATGAATCGGATTTTTCTCGAAATTTTCCCTAGATGAATGCTCCGATTCTGCATCATCAGAGACCTTTAGAGACCAGCTACCCTTGTCACACCAAAAGATTCCACTCCATTATTAGTGTGATTCACAGAAGGCGGTAATGTGCTTTTGAGCTGTTCCTACTCAACTTTAGGTTGTTGCTTGGTAAGGGATAGCGTTCACGGAGTAAATATTTTTAATTTATACGTATGATATTCGTAAAGAGCTAATCAAAGAGTTCTAAATTATGTATTATTTTAATTTTCCTGGTGAGCTGATATCCTTCAGTGTTTTTTTGAAATAAAAAGGCGAAGTCGGGTAAGATGACGAATTAGGTGGAGGGTAAAATAACGAACTTCTCAGCGTTAAAATATGAGCTCGTCGTGCTACCTGACTGCCACTTACCCTTTCTGCAACTCACTGGCACTACAGTGAAAAATGAAAGATCTCATTGAAAAAGGAGACAGAGGAAAAAATAGATAAACGAGAACTGTGACATTTGAAGAAGGCTGAAGTTAATAAGAATAACAAACCTGCTAAAAATTCTTCCAAAAAGAAGAAAGTAGGTAAGCGACACCTGACTTCTAATGTTCTGAGTCTGAAGACTCAATTAGTTCATTTGAATTTCCTTACGGTGACTCTGATGACAATCTGGACCCAGAGACCTCGATAATGAAGAATGCATCATTTGAGGTGTGCGAGGTAAAACGGAAATGGGATTCTAATGTTTTATGTGCAAGCTCTGGTTCCATTCCACCTCTACTGGCTGGGACAAAATCCAAGCCCAATGGCGATGCGATTTTTGTAACTGATTTCATTTCTTAAGGTTTGGATCTCAAATTTCGATTGATAATATTTCATTTGTTTTGTGCAGTTACTTGAGTCCGATTAATTTTTTGTTTTCTGTTATGTGATCTCAACAGTTTTAAATACTTTTTTGATAGCATATGATGTTGAATTAAATTATCTCAGTTCGTCACCTTACCCAACAACGTTCGTCATCTTACCCGACACCTTTCTTCATCTTATCCACACAGTCGGGTAAGATGAGGAAAATTACTTTTTTTTCTAAAATGAAATTATGGGGTCTAAATTTGAAAATAAAAATTAAAAAAGTATCACTTTAAAATAAAGGATTGAAGAAGATTTTGTTGAAACAATAATCCTCCTGGAACGAATATTGAAGTCAGGAAAAATCCCCAATGCTTAAAGTCGCAATCTTACCCGACTTCCCCCTACAGGCAGTGTATGAAATAGCCACTTCCAATTATACAAAGAGTGAGATATACGGTTTTTATGACCAGACATAACATCAAAGTTAAGTCAAATTAAAAATTCTTTCAACGCCCAAACGGCAATCTTCTCATTTGGTTTTTAGGTGCGATTTGCGACACATTATTTCATTTGCTTTGCTTTTTCTAGGTAAGAATATGCAAATTTCTATTTATTGTGTTTTAAAATATCAATTTCAAAGAAACAAATTGGAACCTCTTGTAATATCTTTTCTTTGACAACCATTTTGACGACATATCTGGTATACCGAACATAACATGACCTTTTTTACCTACAAACTTGAAAGTTTGTACATAAGATACCATTTGCAGTAGTACGCAACACACTAAAGAAAATAAAGTTTCGTTTAGATATTTCTAAATTCCGGCATAATCAACCTAAGCCCCCATCCAGGTTTCCGAGATGAAACAGCAGATCAATTCCTAAATAGAAAAAATATATCATGCAATTTCAATTCGAAATTTGAAAATTGCGAATTCGTTTTCATTCGGATAAAGATGATTTTCTTCTTTAAAAATTCAAAAAGTAAAAGAAGTTTTCATGGTTTTTGCAGCCAATATTCAAATAATCGTTGATGAATTCAAGGAAAAAAATTATTTTTTATTATTTATTTGGTTGACTCTTCACCAAGTGTCACGTGAGAAATAACTAGGCGTGTATTAGAATTTTTTATTAATTTAAGAGTCTGAAAACGGATAATTTTGCTCCAGTTTCTGACAAATAGTTGTCATTCCTGGTTCAAAAACTGAATCGATAAATTAATTCAAAAGACACACGAATATTGATGCACTTGAAAAGAGAATCTGCTTTTCTTTTTATTTCCATTACTGAATAACAACAACCTGAATAATAATAATAAAATTGCCTCTTTTTATTTTGAACACTAATCATATGTTTTTACAGTATAAAATTGATACTTAGACGAAGAATAAGTTGTTATTTGAAATTATAAAATGCCAGTAAATGTAATTCCTTCCTTATCGGTTAAAAATATCATTTGTTTGGTTCTTCTTACGTGGTATCTGTTTTCTTTTATCTATATTTTTTTAAGTATTCTTCAAAATTCTCAAATAAACGACTTGGAACACTTCATTTTTAAGGATCAAGTTCGAACGCTCGTCGGCATTAACTCGGTAATTTTCGATAGAACCTTTAAGTAAAAAGGCTTACTGCCTTTTTTGTAATAAAGAAAAAATAATGGATAAAAAATTATTTTGAGAAAGTTATCTTGAAAAATGAAACAGCTAAGAAAACAAAAACGGAGAAGACAAAGAAATTAAACTTCCACTTGTTTTTCCAGTTTAAAAAATGAAATTCCTTGAAAGCCTTTTTAGTTTTTTTCTGTTTTAGGAAAATACAAAATATTTCGCGTTCTTTTGATTTACTCATTTTGTAAATTTCTTAATTTATAGGTAATAAAAAAATTTTAATCTAAAAATAAAGTTTTTAAAATTTTTGATATCAGTTTATAAGCTGGTGTTAACTAAAAAATGTATAGGTTTTTTTCTTCTTTTTTTTGTTATAACACAAGCTTTGTCATTTTTTTGTTATTTATGAGAACATTGAGGAAATAATATTGTAACTGAAAGTAAAAATAATCCTGTGTATAAAAGAAAGATAAAAAAATTATATTAACCGAAAGAACAAACATTACATTAACCGAAACAACAAACTGTC
>BGPR01033698.1:0-16848 GCA_013235015.1 Araneus ventricosus | reverse complement strand
TTCACACTTATCATTTGTCTTGTGTTTATGGATCGCCAAAAGATGCTGTATGTCTAGTGTTACTTCGTCAATTAAACAGCGCTTTCAGGAGTGTGACCAAGAACCAAAATGGAGATTAACTTAAACGATGAATACAAATTTCCTGATGAGAACGAAAAAAAAAATAAATTTAAAATTGAGTGGTTTAATAAATCTTAAAGAAAATTAAACTGCTGGTGGCAACGATACTGAACGTTGAAGAGATAAAGGTAAGGTGAAAAGGATCTGACTCGAAGATCGAAATATGGAACTAAATTGCCAGCTTTAATTTTGATAATTACTTATAACCGCTAAACTTGAGAGATTTATTCATATTTGGTGTCCTTAATTTGTATCGCTTTTAAAGAAAAGTGTTGCAATTATTAAACAATCTTATTGCTTTGAACTCAAACATTATTCAAAATAAGTTAGTATACATGCATGAAGATTGTATGTTGGAATTTTTAACAAATCATAAACCTAAACTTATTGACATACATGAGATGAAGAAATCATTTCCTATATTTTAAATGCAGAATATAACAGCTGTTCTAGAATAATTAAATAAATTGCTTTTTCTGTATGTATTTTAAGTAGTAACATCTTGTGCCTTGATTTTTTTAAATTGACATGATTTTACAATTTTTCTGGCGCAGTATGGTCAACTTCATGGCTCTTGTGCCAAAAAACACAACCAACCAACCAACATCTTGTGCCTTTGCGTTTGTATATATATCAATTTTGTGGTGAATTTTGTATTCGCGTAGAGTTCAGCTTTTTTGAACAGCTTGCACTTTCATGCCTGGAATAAACTACCCTTTAAAACACTCTAAAAACCCGCCAAGGGTGTGTACCCTTGAATACCCGCGACTCTGGGGCATTCGGTGTCCCGGTTGAACATTTCAGAAATCTGGCAAGCCTACCTATAGGTAATCGCGCCGGCTTCTAATTCCCCTTTCGCGTTGAACGACCTTCGGAAATCGTGGTATGGCGTTTCGCAAATTTTTCTCCCCACTGCGTTTGGGGTTCTTTTTCGTTTTACTGCCTTTTAGCTTATTTGTTTTTCTCTACGTGTGTTACGTGTAAGTACATAAGTATACGAGAAAGTTTAGGGGAGACCACTCCCGCTGGTTTATTACCGTCACATCGCTTCTCCAATCTAGTAGTATAGATTTTATTTTAGACTACCAAGAAATTCTGGTTTCATGACAAAGATTTCGACATATTTGGCCAATTATTGATTTTAAAAGTATTTCCTGACTTTTGGACCCCACCAACTTGCACTTAGCGTTTCTTCTGCATTTTCACAGATTTCGAAATAAATAACCACTATTTTTTATTCATACCAATAATAAAACATTTCTAAAGATGCTATTGAACGAAACCGAGTTGTCCCTTTCTACTATAGATTTTGGCATAATTCTAAATGTGACAAATTTATAAGACACAAACGCAACTTGCAATGCGAAAAGGACGTTACTGGCGATACATTTCATCTCCAGCGATCATTAGCGAGTAAATAAAACTTGAGAACCTTCTTTTTAAATTGATTTATAGAAAGGAGTTCTAAGTTGTAACCTTTCAAACAGTGGCGTGGCAAGGAGCGCCAATTTTAGAGGGCGTGGTGGGGGCAAATTATAAGTGTGTTCGTGTCAATTGTGAAAATCAAATTTGAAGAGAGGTTTCAAATACAGTACAACCCCGGTTAACCGAAGGGGACGAACAGCGATTTTTGCGGTTAAGCTATGAACATCTGTGGCTATATTGTATCTAATTACAGCATGTAATTCAAAAATAATTTGAAACGAATTCAAAACTCTCTTCATAGGCTACACTTATGTTCTTTATTAAAGTTAACCCTCCGTCGGACGCAATGCGCCTGACAGACGCGGGTTAACAATATCATAATTAACATTGTTAATACCCAATAATTTTAATTTTAGCACTAGCTGTGTGGCCCGGCGTTGCAGGGGCTATCACGAATAATAGGATATTCCTTGCGGAGCGAAGTGAGGTTACGTGAGACCTTGGAATACATATATTTTCATATGACCTGCCTTGGTTTTTCTCTAAAATCAACAAATATTGTCACTTACTTTCCCTAACAAACGTTACGAAGTTAAACACGTTAATACAAAAAAAGAAAGAAAAAAACATGAAAACGATTTTTTTCCATTGTTAATAAATCCAAACACAGAAGCTCGCTCAAAAAAAATACCAACTTCCGTTAAATAAATAAAAAAATGTAACACCGGATGCGAAAACTAATAATAGGGGGGAAAAGAATCCGCCGTGAATGAATTTACCATGCTGCCAATAGATGGCAGCACGTCAATTCATTCATTTTGACGTTTTTAATTAATATCTTTTTAACTAATTATAATTTCGGAATTTAAATAGTCGAAATGGATTCCTTGGATTATTTTCCATCTTTTGGTACTTACGGTTAGTTTCAGGATTCAGTGGTTCATAAGAAGATAGAAGGACATAGATACATATGTTTGTTTACCTTCGAATTTTAATAGGATAGATTCTTAAATTAATCATTGACCTTCTCAGGGAGGTTTAAAAGAAGGAAAAAAGTGGGGATATCATTGCAAAAATGTCTCTCCTTCGCGGTTATTTCCGTGCACTACAGTACATGTTTCTTGGATTTACGATTTCAGAGACATCTTGGATAACCTGAGTTTCGGTTAACCGGGGTTTTACTGTAATATCATATTGCCTCGGGCCCCAGTGACCTTTGCTGCTTCACTGACGGGCAGAAAAGTTACATTACGAGCCGGCTCCACTCACCCTCTCCTCGCCACTAGATACTTACCATGGGTCGATCCAGGCGAAAATTGGGGCCGTTTTACGGCCCCTTCACAAAATTTCACTTCATGAAAACGACCCCTTCACAACATTCAAATTCATAAAAATGGAGCCTTCACAAAATTCCACTTCATGAAAACGGCCCCCTTCACAAAATTCCACTTTATAAAAACAGCCCCCTTCGCAAAATTCCACTTCATAAAAACAGCCCCTTCACAAAATTCAAATTCTTAAAAACGGCCCCTACACAAACTCAAATTCACAAAAACTTCCCCTTTTTTTATTCTGACTTCTTTTTTAAAAGTTTTTGAATGAGGCATTGCACAAAATATATATATATACAAGTATTTTTTTCAATATTATATCAAATTAATGCATATATTTGGTTCAATGAAATACTTTTGATATTAAACGTAAAATATAGAAATACGACTGCTGAAATTGAAGGTTTTACATGATACAAACATTTTTTACAAAAATATTTTTAATTTTCACAAAAATAGGTCTCTAAAAAAACCTGTAATGACCCCTACTTACTGACCTCTGGTCCGGAGAGAGGGGTTGCTTATTTTAATTTCTGTAGGATAGTTCAGAGGGTAAATAAGAGCAGTGGATTTTCAATTAGATAAATTTATTATAAACAAAAACATAAACGATCAAGGCACAATTTAAAATAAAATCTTAAAGTAGTAACGTTTTAATTCCCAAAGGGGAAGCGACCGTCGCGATGAAAAACGAGAATGATCACAACCGATAGTTGGCGAATGAGGCCTGAACTCTGAATGCCAAAGGGCGCCAAACTGCACCGCCAATGGGAGAAATCGTAGGCGTTCTAACAATCTCTAATGGAAGTGTGGTAAGCGTGCAGTGGCGTTACAAGGGTCAGTGTGGACAGGCCGGGTGCCTGTCTTAGAGGTGATACAAAAATATATTTGCGTATTGGTCACTTTTTTTTAGATAAATATGGTGAGGGGGCGAAAAAATAATAATTCGCGCCGGGCGTCACTTACTCTCGCTACGCCACTGCTTTCAAAGCTGGGGCATTCTTTTCTAATAGTCCTGTATGTGGGAGTTAATCTCGTTACTGCAAAGTGCTCTATATCCATTGGTGTATTTTCAAAATGAATAGTGCCGGAACTATTTAACTCCTGGGCAGTGGCGGATCGTCCATTAAGGCTGCAGAGCTGCAGTTCCCCCTGAAATTATTTTAGCAGCTTGTATTTTCTTTCTTATTCTAATTGGCATACTTTTCCACTTTGAGAGTGCAATGATCAACGAAAATGACAAAAAAGGAATAAAAAATGTAAAAGGAAGACGGAAAATCGATCAAGAATTAAGAGAGAGAGACAGACCAGAGCTGCATAGAGTCTTGCGCCTCCTAAGGGATCAAAATTCGCTCACTGAGAAACGCTCAGCGCTCAGTCGGAAGAAAAAGCAACCCTTTCTCAGTTTTAAAAAAAGCCTTTGAGCTGCGTTTTCCACAGCTCTCGTTTAGTGCGACTTCCGCCTTTGCCTTCCTCATTTGGCTTTTCTCCGCTTTCTCTCAGTAATCCAGTCATTAAGAAGTTTGTTAAATCAAATTCTGAAGGAGTTGCAATTTTTTGCTCCTTTATGCATATTAGGGTGCTGATTAGGAATCTGAGGTTTGCCACAAAATTTTTTTGTTGGTATTTTAGTTATGACCAAAGAACTTGAGAAATGTTTTCCCAGATTGTGCTTATAACTCAAAAACCATCAATTTTTATTATATCATCATTATATACCAAAATAATCAGCACAAAATTTCCTACAACTTAGGTCTATACAACTATTGCAGCACTGCTTGTTGAGCTGACGAGCTGCCATTGCCCCTGGGTGACAAAAATCGCGCTGTTTTAAGAGGGTTTTAACAAGTTTTCTTCTTTATTTTACGTAAAAAATCAATGCCGGAACAGCGTTTCGGTTCCATTACATCCCTGTATAGATATGTTTTAATCTTAGGATAATTTGACGATTTTCAGTAGATCTGAGTTTAAAATTGCATTAATTATTTTATGTTATTCAGATTTCGAAGTTGCATTATGAGGAGCCTTGATGGATGGTTAAATTCGACAGTGAGAAGAACGCTTCCAGAGTCAACTCATCTTTCCGACGGAAAATGACAGCGATAAGAAAGTCGGACCGTTTCCATAGATCTAGACTTCAACCTACGACGCATCTAGGATAGAATCCAACCCCAGGAGATTGAAAAGAAAAATTCCTATAATAGATGTGTAAAATACTTTTGATTTACGCTTCTTTTTTTTTAATGCTTATTGATATACATTTCTGAATATTTTTATACGAAAAAGAGAAATTTTGCGCTAATGACTGATGTAGTTAAGCATATTCCCAGGAAACAAATTTAAAAACTCATCATTTGATAAAATCAAAGGACAAATCTGCAATATATTTCACAAGTGTATTATTCTGTAATTAAATTTATATTCCAGTGTGTTATCCTGTATGTATTAATATTTAGTAAGAAATATAGTTTCTTAAAAAAATTGAAATGTCTTTTACAAAGTGAAAAAAAGAACATTTCGTTCTTGTGACTAATGAACTAGAGTGTTTTCAGAAAGAATTGTTTTAAAAAGGCATTTTCTTATTACTTACTCAATGGAGAAGCCGTATGCCTGTGACATTTGTAATAGAAAATTTTCTCAAAAGCCAAATTTAAAAAGGCATTTGCGTGTGCATACAAAAGAGATACCGTATGCATGTGACGTGTGTAGTAAAGCATTTTCTGAAAAGTCGAATTTAAAAAAACATTTACGGACGCATACAAAAGAGAAACCGTATGCATGTGACGTATGTAGTAAAGCATTTTCTGATAAGTCGCATATAAAAACACATTTACGGACGCATACAAAAGAGAAACCGTATGCATGTGACGTGTGTCGTAAAGCATTTTCTGTAAAGTCGACTTTAAAAAGACATTTACGGCCGCATACAAAACAGAAACCACATGTATGTGAGGTGTGTAGTAAAGCGTTTTCTGAAAAGACGATTTTAAAAAAACATTTACGGACGCATACAAAAGAGAAACCGTATGCCTGTGACATTTGTAATAGAGAATTTTCCCAAAAGCCAAATTTAAAAAGGCATTTACGAGTGCATTCAAAAGAGAAACCGTATGCATGTGACGTGTGTAGTAAAGTATTTTCTGACAAATCAAATTTAAATACACATTTACGGGCGCATACAAAAGAGAAACCGTATGCATGTGACGTGTGTAGTAAAGCATTTTCTGAAAAGTCGACTTTAAAAAAACATTTACGGACGCATACAAAAGAGAAACCGTATGCCTGTGACATTTGTAATAGAGAATTTTCCCAAAAGCCAAATTTAAAAAGGCATTTGCGAGTGCATTCAAAAAAGAAACCGTATGCATGTGACGTGTGTAGTAAAGTATTTTCGGAAAAGTCGACTTTAAAAACACATTTACGGACGCATACAAAAGAGAAACCGTAATCATGTGATGTTCGTAGTAAAGCATTTTCTGAAAAGTCGACTTTAAAAACCCAATTACGGACGCATACAAAAGAGCAAGAGGAACTTCTCTAGATCATGAGAATTCATCTCATTCTACCGCTCAACAGCCTACTTCATTCTACTGCCATTGATTCGTTTCAATTCAATTATAACAATACTTTGCCAGATGCATATCACAGCACAATTATTTTTTCTAGTTGTAAAGCATTTTCAATTGAGAAAAGAGTTGCTAATGCGTCAGGACTTTCTGAAGACGCATTCAGAGAAACTTACAGGATAGAAATCATTCTTCTGTGAAATGTACATTATTGCGTTTTGATCATAGAAAAGTTTGAAGGGAATTTTTTTTGGAGGATTAACATGAAAAGAAACTTTGTAATATGTGAATTTAACACCAAGTTACTGAAAATAACGTTTCAGGATTGTGTGTAAGGGAACAAACTCATTGCTCCTCCCCTTTGCATAGTAATCATGTGATCAGCAGAATTCTGTCAACAAAAATTTTCAGTGACTTCAAAATAATGGCTTTATTAATTCAGATAGTCATTAACGATCTGAATTTTGAAACTTCGTTGTATTCAGTTCGTTATTTGTATTATTAGAAGTGGGTGTGCATTTTTTTTGTTTATTTGTAATTATTTTTTCCAAAATGGGAAAAAAACATTACAAGATCTGTTTTTCTTAATTTTGAGTATCAGTTAGTGAATATGGAGTTTATGTTGATATACATCTTTCATTTTTGTAATAAAGAAATCTTTTTATCGATTTCTTTCTTTTGTCTTCCTTTGTCTAAAAAAAGCTTCATATAAGGTGACTTTATTATTTGGAATTCCAATTTATAAGCCATATTTGTATTTTTTTTGTACATTCTCTCTCTCTCTCTCTCTCTTGTATGTCTAATTAAAAAAATTTTAAAAACCCGTGTTTCTAAATGTCATTAGTTCTAAGAATTTTTGTTTTCTTCACAATATTCAGCTGAAATTATTGATAATTGTTCATTTCTTGCAAAAATTTGATGTTTTAACGCATGTGTGTGTTTAGCAGTCACATTTTAGGATTTAAAAGGATGAAATTCATCTACTTATTACATTATCCATCGGATATTGAAAATTATTTCATGTGCCCGTGCATCAAGTTATTCATTCAGAAATATGAGAATAAAACGTATACTTACGACTCTTTGCATTGACTAATTTCTGTAGGTTAGAACAAAGCAAAATTGTACACTGAGTGGTAAGAAAAGTAAAAAAAATAACATTTTATTACCTAGGACATATGTACCTAACCTGTGGTACGCGTACCCCTGGGGGTATGCTACAGAATTTTGTTTTCCGAAGTACGTGTAAAAAGTGAAAGTTGTGCAAGTCCTAAACCCACCCTCGAATTTAAAAAAATAAAGCAAAAGGAAGTGTAATTTTTAGCTATCCTTATAAGTTAATGCGAAATTATTACAATACTGATTTCATCTGTTTTGACGTAGAACTAATACTATTGCAACCAGCGGGAGTGGTCTCCCCTCAACTTTCTCGTATACTTTCCCAAAAAGGTGCTATTTCCCTTCCCCTCGCATGGATAAAAAAATTCGAACCTACTATAACCCAGAATCCAATGACTAGCAGAAGGTTTTTCATTGTAGATTATAGTGATTGTAAAATATTTACGTAAAGAATCAAATTCAAAGAGATGCGTAGCGATTAAATGTGAACCGATTTTCCACTCTTACAGTCTCAAGGACAAAGTGGCGTAATCCTTCCGCGTGCACAGGCATTGCTACCAGTACGCATGTGCATGGAGTTCGTTTCAAAAGTGAACAAGTATGCGATTATACAGACAGTCAGCCCGTTGACGGATTTGGCCCAAAATTTTATTCGGACCTACATTCATGACGATAAAACTGTGTACCAAATTTTATCCATCTAGCTATTCAAGTTTTAAGTTATAGAGTTCGCATGACCGTGGACAGACAGGCAGACTTCCCGTAGACGGATTTTGTCCAAAAATTGACAGAAACCTACAAATTATGTGTAAAGACCACATACCAAATTTCATCCCCGTGGTTCTGATAGTTTTCGAGTTATCGTGTTCACAGGCAGACATAATTCTAAAATTGTGTTTTTCGGATTCGGGGAGGTCTAAAACGTGGAGATTCGTCAAAATCTCGAGTTCGAATTTTTTGACGATTACAATACTTTCTCTTCGTATACGAGAAAGTAAAAATGGAATAAAATTTAAAATCAAAAATAAGTCCTGCAAATGTTATAAATCCAGTTATTTGACTCTTAGCTTACCTAAGTTCTTAACATTATTGATAAAAATTTCTTTGTATAAACAGATGGTGGGAAGGGTAAGGGATATGACAGTAGGGGGTACGCGAAAATAAAAAGATTAATCAGGGGTTACGCGAGGGAAAAAAGTTTGGGAACCTCTGAAATAGGGAATCGAGATTCTTAAAGAATTCTTAAAGATTCTATTAAAAAGAAACGCATCGTGTTGATACATAAAGATGGTTTTCTGAGCATTTTATTCGCAGATGACCTACGTCTGTTTTATTAACTGCAGCATTAAATGTATTAACATCTCTCATTCATTAGAAAAGATGGAATACACGAAAAAAATACATTTTGGTTCCTAATGATGAAATCTCTAAACATGTACTAATCGAAGACACTCTCTCTGAACTCGATCGAGAAATGAGTGTCATTTTAAAGAATAGGAGGGTATTAGATGACGAAAAAGTCAAGTTATATATGCAAGTTCTACAGAAGAGATTAAACATTCAAGATCATAATAATGGAGTTCAAGAAACTATACCCGAACCTGTATCAGCTCAACATACGGAAGAAGAAAAGCAAAATTTAGTTAAAAAGCGTGATTTAGTTGAAAAGAAAGATTTAATTGAAAATCTGATTTTAGAATCAACCCTTAAAACTTGAAATTCGACACTCGAAATATATTGAATTATTTAAAAAATTCTCAAGAGATGATGCATTGGACTTCTAACGGAAAATTGATATTCAAGGGACACAACGTAAAGAACTCAAACGTTATGGACTTGATAAAAACTTTGCAGGCAGCTTCCAACAAACCTCATTCACAGGGTTTCGTTTGTGAAATTAATGAGTGTTTCAGAATACAATCGATGTTTCGGAATGTGAAATGACGTCAAAAATGGTTATCTTTTAAGTAAACAGATAACGCATCGTAATTCGAATATATTAACAGCATGTGAGTGTTTGTGAAAGCGATGTTTCATTATAAATCGATCGCTCAAGTCGTCAAGTTGTTTGCAATGTCTTCCCCCAATATAACTTATATATCTAATTTCTACTCGCAAGAGGAAAGTATTGAAATGTTCACAAAACTTTCAAAGTGTCCCTTCAAACAACCAATCATCAAAGTCTGGGGTAAATCCTATCGACCCTTAAGGAAATCCTGCAGTTACGGCGACATGGACCTTGAGTATGAATATTCTGGTCACTGTGAAACTAGTACTGCCCTGGAACCGGACTATGTAGAAAATAAAATCTGATGTGGAGAAGAAAACTGGATTTGAGTATAATTTTGTACTACTTAATTTCTGCGAAAGTGGTCATGCCAAGATCGGTGCACATAAAGACGATGAACCCTCTCTAGACCAGACTGTGGACATCGCAACACTCAGCTTTGTAGCTTGCCGACATGATCTTCTCCAAAAAGGATGTAAATCAGTGCGACAAGCGTTGGAAGCAAGATCCCTCTTGCTAATGCACGATCAATAAGAATGTACTCATGCTATCCCCCCTCAACCTTGTGTGAAAGAACCTCGCATAAGTCTTACTTTTCGCCGAGTTTGGTCTTCTTTGCAGCAAAGCTTGGATGAGATGGAACGTGACTATTCGATTCCACCATGTAAACGTTTACGTCGAGAGTAATTATGTATTATTATCATCATTAGTGTAAAAAAAATATGTATATATATATAGATATAGATATTTTTTCACGATAAAATGTTGTTATTATTTTCCATATTATTATTATTAGTAGTAGTAGTAGTATAAGAATGATTAAAAAGTTTTAGTTATTTCTAACACAAGATTTAGTAAAAAGAAATAAAATTTTAATAGTTTAAAAAAGCAATGTGCTAAGTTCAGACTTCTCTTCAAATCATATATTGAAATTCTTTTAGGAAATTTTTATGGTTATAATAAAGCTTTTATATAATTATTTTATAGGATGCGCGAAGGTTGTTCGAGTGACGAGCTACCAGACAATCAGTTGGGACATAAGTGCTTTGAAACACGACTTAGCTGTTTGAATCTATGTATTGCCTTCATAGATATGAATAACGTTACTCATGATTTTGTATATGACAACAGTAAATTATAAGCAGGAGAAATGTGAAATAATCCGTGATTAGAATTATCTATGATGAATACCGTATACAGTCAAATATTATCTAAATTTTTTAAGATAAAATAATTAGTGACATAAAGGCGAAAACAAGTAAGCACCATTACAGAGTATAATGCAAGCCTTTTATCGTTAATCTTATATTTGAAGCAAAACACAGTCTTTGTAACTCTTTATGGATAGAACTGACATTTAGCAAAAAATGTACATTGGTTGTTAATATTATTGAAAGAAAATTATATATTTGATAGAACCTCGAACTATGGTAAAGGAATTAAAATTATGGATAGGAGGCAGTGAATTTTCAAGCATTCGTTTGTTCAAATAATTCTGACATTTTTGAGTTTAAGAAAATGATTAAATTTTGAAACGCTGAAATAAAGACTATTTCTCTACCTTGCAAAAATTTTAACCTAAAGCTGTTAACTTTAAAATAGTTTCATCTTTGATGTTTTCGAAATTGTTAGGAAAACGAAATTTGAAGCTTCGTGAAGGTGTGTGAAGATATTCAAGTGAATTTTCTAAGGTTAATTTTGCATCGGAACGATTAATTTTCTGGAATAAAATTTATCTTTGAAAATTAATAACAATTTTTTCTTCTATAATCTTCCTTAAAAGCTTGAAGTAAGATAAACTTAATGAATGTTATTAATAAAATAAATTGCTATATTCAAAAGAATCTATTTTCATGATAATGGAATTAAAGCACGGATGAGAAAAAGATTCAATTGAGACATTTGTTTGTTAAAATAAAGCCAACACTTTTAAGCTTGAAAAAATAATTAAACCCTGAAACGTTAAAATGAAGTCTTTTTGTTTTAACTTGAAACAATTTTTTCATAAACAAATTCAACCAACTTTAAAATAATTTCATGTTTTGTTGTTCCTGGAACTGATAGAAAATTGAAATTTTAAGTTCAATAAATTTCGTTATTCAAGAAAAAAATAGTTCGTTTCCGTCATTGGAAGAAATGTGACCAAAATCAAAGTGAATTTCGATCATGAAAGAAAAATTAGTCAGAGCTAACTAATTAGAAGGGAAAAAAAGTGCAAAATGAAATAAGATTGAAAGAAATAAGAAATTAAAAAGAAAGTCGAAATAAATCTAAGTCCTTAAAAGCAGAAATCACTCGATTTTTTTATGTATCGAAAGAAAGATATATTTAATCAGACAGAACTTAATTAGACATGTTTTTCATAAGATCCACTCTAAGTGTGACATACGGAAATTGTGACAATCGGTTGATAAATGGAAAAGAATTCGCGATAAGAATTATCTACATTGAATATTCTCTAAACTTTCATGATAACATAAACAGTGGGACATGAGGTATAATGTAATCTTTTTCATCGATATTCGAATGAAATCACAAAGTCTATAGATAAAATAGAAATTAAACGTTCTTTGCTGGTATATAATATTGAAGCTAAATTTATTTGATCAATGTTAGAGGAATTAAAACATGGAAAAAGTATGTTTGTAAGAATAATGCCAGCACTTTTAAGTTTGAGAAAGTAATTCGAATTTCCACCTAACTTTCAAAGAGTTTGACGTTTTGTTATTGTCGAAACAGTTAAAAACGAATTTCTGAGTTTCATTTCGTTAATTTATTTAAATCTAAGAGATTTTTAGTGCTTTTTTATTTTATTGATAGAATATTCAATAATCATGTTTGTTAATGAAAAAAAATAAATAAGCTTAAGCAACTGAAAAAGTGAACTGGAATTGTTGATGCTAAATTAGAATGGTTGAAGCAAAATTAAATTAATCTATGTTAAAGGAATTAAAAGGTGCAAAAATATGAGTTTGTAAGAATAATGCCAACACTTTCAAGTTTAAGAAAATAATTCGAACTTTCCACGTAACTTAAAAAGAGTTTGACGTTTTGTTATTCCCGAAACAGTCACAAATCGGAATTCTAAGTTTCACTAACTTATTCAAACCGAAGATATTTTTAGTGCTCTTGTATTTTATTGGTTGAATATTCTACAATCGTGTTTGTTAATGGAAAAATAAGCTCAAAACGAAGAACGAAGTTCAATTGTTGCTGTTATTGAAACTAAAATTATTTGATCTGTATTAAAGGAATTAATACGTGAGTTTTTAAGAATAATGCCGAGACTTTCAAGTTTATGAAAATAATTCGAACTTTAAAAGTGTTTGACGTTTTGTTATTCTCGAAACAGTTAAAAACTGAATTTTAAGTTAACTTATTCTAACTAAGAGATTTTTAGTGCTCTTGTATGTTATTGTTAGAATATTCTAAAATTGTGTTTGTTAGCGGAAAAAATAAGCTCGAAACAAAGAAGGAAGTTGAATTATGAAAGAAAAATAAATCGAATGACTATCCGAAAATATTTAGGTAAAAAATCAAATTCGAAGAGATGCGTTCCGATTAAATGCATACCGATTTCTACTCTTTCTCCGCTCAAGGACAATCCTTCCGCGTGCACAGATTGCTACCAAGTACGCATGCGCACGGAGAATCGGATGAAAAAAAAGCGCCAAGCAGGAGTCAATAATATTGTGCACAGAAGATTGCGTCCAATACGCATGCGCTTATACAGACTGACAGACAGTCAACCCTTTGGCGGATTTGACCCAAATTTTATACGGACCTACATTCATGATGATAAAACTGTGTACCAAATTTTATTCATCTAGCTATTCAAGTTTTTGAGTTATAGTGTTCACATGGCCGCGGGCAGACAGATAGACAGACTTCCCTTGCACGGATTTTGTCCAAAATTTGATAGAAACCTACAAATTATGTGTCAAGTTCACATACCAAATTTCATCTCTGTATCTCTAATAGTTTTTGAGTTATCGTGTTCACAGACACACACACATAGACATACAGACAGACATAATTCCAAAATTGTGTTTTTCGGACTCAGGGAGGTCTAAAACGTGGACATTCGTCAAAATCTCGAGTTCGAATTTTTTTGACGATTACAATACTTTCTCTTTGTATACTTCGTATACGAGAAAGTAATAAATAGAAAATTGAGTATGACGAAAAATAGAAGAAGATTGAAAGTTTAACTCTAATTGATGAAATTCTGTTCAAAAGCCGAGAAAATTCAAAGTCTCTAAAAAACAGAAGGAGAAAAAAATGAAATTAAGATTGTAAGTAACAAATTATTATGTTTATTTTATATTTAAATGTTTTATTTTAATACACGCATGATAAGTTATGACTGAATTGATGCAAATCTGTGTTAGATAGGAGTTGTGAAAAATAAAAATCAAAGTCACTAAAACCAAACTTTAGTAGAACAAATATATATGCTAAGGGTTCGAATCCCTGCGAAATAAAACCTTT
Source organism: Araneus ventricosus (assembly GCA_013235015.1). Classification (NCBI taxonomy): domain Eukaryota; kingdom Metazoa; phylum Arthropoda; class Arachnida; order Araneae; family Araneidae; genus Araneus; species Araneus ventricosus. Next base: position 2,788 of record BGPR01033698.1, on the reverse strand, counting down.
TTTAAAAATTGAAAAACTTTAGTTATAAATCTTCACAACAGATGGTGTTTGAAACCTTAAGTTCTAAAATAGAACTATAGCATAAGTGAAGCACATTCATGTAGGTAGTCATAGTTGAACGGATAAGAAACATGAAAATCGGTCAACCATGATTATCTTTTGTCGAGTTCAAATCCACCTACCTTTAAACAAAATAAAATAGATGTCTAAAATAATTATTTAAAAAATATTATTAGCACTAGATGGCGACATATGTAAAAACTTTTTTTTTAATTTGAAAATGCAATGTTAGAAATCTTCTCAACAGATAGTGTTTGAAACCTTAAATCCTAATACATGTGACGAGAAAAAAAACACTCGAAAAAATTTTCAAAGTTCGAAAGAAATATGTTTAAATGCTTTATTTTAATTAATGTTAAGTAATGATTGAAAATTGTTTAATTATCACATGAGAAAACTGGATTGAGGCTATGTGTCCTTAAGATGCATCGGGTGATTTGGACTTGATCCTGCTAATTAATTTTAAAGTTTTCAATTCTCATGTTTAAATGCTTTATTTTAATTAATGTTAAGTAACGATTGAAATTTGTTTAATTTTAAATTCTTATGCTTAAATGCTTTATTTTAATTTTTAAGTTTTAATTGCGTTATTTTAATTAACAATAAGTAATGATTGACACAAATATATGAGAGAGATTAATTGTAAAAGGATGTTGAAAAATCTAAGTCCCTGAAAAAACATTTCCAAAATTTTTCAAAGTTCGAAAGGCAGATAGAAAAAATAATTAATTCCATATCATGAAGTGTTTTGGGCTTAATCTTGTGAAAAATATTATATCTAATTTATAAGTAACAAATTATTATGTTATTTTTAATTGCTTTATTTTAATTAACTATAAGTTGTAATTGATGCAAATCTGTGCGCGAGAGAGATTATTAGTAAAAGGATGTTGAAAAAATTCCCTAAAAACATTTGTGAAAATTTTCAAAGTTTGAAAGACCGATAACAAAAATAAATCCCTATCTCAAGTCCTAATCTTGAATCGTTGTCTTGAAAATTCCTTATCTGGAAAATTCCTTATCTGAGAAGTGATAGGGAAGGGAGAGGAGGGGGAGGGCAGAGCCTCCACAATCCCACGATGTGGCTGAACCCCCATTTTCTATCTACTGATGCTGGTTGCTTGATAACTCGCAGAGACAAATTTCTATTGTGTGGTCAGCACCCGATTAGGGATTTCACTTTATAGAGATTTTTTTAAATTACTACTTCGTTCGTCATAACACTGTAATTAGGTGAACACCAAAATTCATGTTGGCGTATGACAACCCGAAATGTGTTACTACGAATTTCAATCTTATTTATAATATCTTGTGTTATCGTATTATCATTCTTGCATTAACTCGAAAATGGGAATGTAGAGTCATGGTGTCTCGCCCTCAATCCAACTTAGATCCTGCCGCTGCAGGTTAGAGGGTCAATACCCCCACCTCCTAGCTATGCTACAGACCTTGAGGACAAGGTCTGTAGCATAGCTAGGAGGCTTAGCTTGAGGACAAGGCATCATCTATGCACAGAATGGCTACAGAAACTGTGTAAAAAATTTCTCTGACTAAACTTACAACACATCCCTGACTTACGGCTACTAATTATACTAGTTTCCTGACTTTCTCCCTACTCGAATCACTGCATGTGTACAATATACATTATTAAAAACACTTTCACCAGTTATTTAATATGAAAAAAATATTTTTATGAAATTTCATTTCTAAAAAATGGAATAAACATCCTAAAAAAATATATTAAAACACTATATTCCTTTTTTTATACGTAAAAAAATACTGGAAATTTTAACAAAATATTTTGCTTCTAAAACTGCATAAGAATTCTGAGAAACTTTAAAGCTACTCTTTGCAACACAAGTTAAATTATATTAACGGTAAAGGTTATTATGATCCTTGCTCAAAACTTTAAAACAGTTCAATAACTAATTAGTGCTCTTTTCGTGAGTACCAGAATAGCATGTTGCAGCATAAATATAAAAATAGTATAATTATACGTACCTAATAATAAATATTTTAGCAAAGCTTTAAACAAGAAAAACTGCCAAAATATTACTTCAAATCTTTGTTTTTTAACAAATAATAAGAAATTAATTGTTCTAATCAAAAACTTATGCTTTTATAAATGAATACAAGTTTTTTTAAAAATTCCAATTATTATTACATATAATGCTAGACATAAGATACAAATTTATAGATAATAACTATTAATTTTCCCTGAATTTAAGATATTTTTACGAATTTCCCTGGTTTTTAGATATTTTTACGAATTTCCCTGATTTTTAGATATTTTTACGAATTTCCCTGATATTTCCAGATCAATAAAATTCCCTGATTTCCAGGTTCTGTCGCCATCCTGATGTCGGATCTTCTGTCTCCAGTTCAGCACGTCATTTTTTAAATACTGCTAGTCAAACTGAATCATAAGAAAACATTCAGTATCCCAAAGGTGATGAGTAGAATTTTTTGTTAACGAAATTAATTGAAATAATAAAAAACAGAACGGTCACACTCGACTACTACAGTCGCCAAAAATAGTAGTTCGTGAGCGTTTTCTTCATACCGCAGCTTGCAAATTAATCAAGACATTTTTAAATTTATAAAAATATATACAAAAAATATTTTAATAAGTAAAAATTGTTCTTGTGTTATTTCTATTGTCAAGATATGCTAAAACTTTAAAACCGGCAGTCTTTGGAACAGGAGTCAAACAGACTCCACGATTCCA